>JARQOC010000001.1:390939016-390966296 GCA_033576535.1 Allobates femoralis | reverse complement strand
TTATGGACAAATTATTATAAGTAGAAGTGCAACTAAAGATACTATATCAGTAAGATCAACGCCCCCCCCCCTCCAAACCAGAAGCCTTGTGATTAGTTCATATTCCTGATTAATTTGATTAATATATTAATGACGTATTATATGCTCTGGATGTGACAGAGCACTTAATGAGCACCTACCTCTCAAGTTTGTTTTCCTGATCAATACTGGCCTATTTAGCTTGACTAATAGTGGACTATTCGATTTCCCTGTCTGGCAGGGCCGGCTCCAGATTTTTGTGGGTCCCAGGTGAAAGACTCAGTGGGCCCCTTTAACACTCACATACAGTACTGCTACATGTGATATGCACTTGCACTTTATTTTTGAGTAATGTAACCCTTCATGCACTGATGTTATGATGCATCTTCCCTCTTTTTCTAAAGTTGTACTATTTTATCCTGTTCCCTGTACAGGCCGTATAATATTGTATATTGTATACTGATCCCAGTGTTGCTCCTTGTGAGCCCTTTTCATGTCCATTTGCTCTGTGATTAAAAGTTTAAAAACTCTTGTCTAAAACGCACACTTTCTCTCCGATTCTCTCTTTGTTTATAAGTACTGCTACATGTACATACATACTCACAATGCTCTAATACATGAACACTACATACCCAGCTCTGCTACATGTACAATACATGCACAAACACACACAAAGCTCTGTTAAATGCACATACAAACACACACAGCTGTTACATGCACCTACAAACACACACAGCTGTTACTTGCACATACAGATACACAAACAGCTCTACTGCATGCACAATACATGCACATACAAACACACACAGCTCTGCCACTTGCACATACAAACACACACAGCTCTGTTACATGCACATACAGATACACACACAACTCTGCTACATGTACAATACATGCACATACAAATACACACAGCTCTGTTACATGCACATACAGATATACATATACACAGACACACACACACATAGACACGCACACATATACAGATATACACACAGGCACACACACATAGAGATATACACACATGCAGATATACACACAGACACACACACATACAGGTATACACACACATATTCAGATATACATACAGGTATACAGACACACATACAGATATACACACAGACATAAAGGTATACACACACATTTAGATATACACACACAGATATACAGACACACATACAGATATACACATACAGATATACACACAAACACACACATACAGATATATACACTCACACATACAGATATACACACATACAGATATTCACAGACACACACATACAGATATACACACACAGACACACACATACAGATATACAGACACACAGATATGACACACAGATATACAGACACACATACAGATATACACACATTCACACAGACACACACATACAGACAACATGCATGCACATATATATAGATAGACGCACACAGATACGCACACATACAGATACATGCAGACAGATACACGCACACATACAGATACACGCACACATACAGATATACGCACACATACAGATACACGCACACATTACCTCATCTAGCTTTTCTTGATTCTATTGACAGATCCTCTTTAAAGGGAATCTGTCAAGTGACTTTCTAGTACAATACTAATGGTATACCTGAAATAGAGCTTGGGCAGCCCTTTCAGGATTTGTAACTTTTATTGCTATAGTTTCTACAGTTGTCTTACTATAAATTCCAAAGAAATCAATGTTGAGTTAAGCATATGTAAATCTAAAGTGAATATGCACTGCTCACGATGCCCATAATCACACTCCCAATGCACTGCTCCCCATGCCCATAATCTTCTCCTTCCATGGTTTATAGTCTATGGAATGGATTAAGTAGGAGAATTGATCATCATACAATAATATGAGTTCCTTTTAGGGTAAAGAAAGATCTACTGGAAGTACTAATGACAGGCAGTCTTCAAACTGACAAATCAATGGTAAACCAAAAATACAGTGGGTGTGGAAAGTATTCAGACCCCAATAAATTTTTCCCTCTCTGTTTCATTACAGCCATTTGGTAAATTCAAAAAAGTTCATTTTTTTCTCATATATGTACACTCTGCACCCCATCTTGACTTTAAAAAAACAAATTGCAAATTTAATTAAAAAAAAAAACTAAAAGCCCTGACCTAAACCCAATTGAGCATCTCTGGAGAGACCTGAAAATGGCTGTCCACCAACATTCACCATCCAACCTGATGGAACTGGAGAGGATCTGCAAGGAAGAACGGCAGAGGATCCCCAAATCCAGTTATGAAAATCATGTTGCATCATTCCCAAGAAGACTCATGGCTGTACTAGCTCAAAAGGTGCTTCTACTCAATACTGAGTAAAGGGTCTCATTTGATATTTCACTTTTTCTTTTGTAATCAATTTGCACAAATATCTAAATTTCTGTTTTTTTTCAGTCAAGATGGGGTGCAGAGTGTACATTAATGAGAAAAAAATGAACTTTGTTGAATTTACGAAATGGCTGCAATGAAACAAAGAGTGAAAAATGTAAAGGGGTCTGAATATGTTCCATACCCACTGTAGAGGCCATTGTGCATAACAAATAATGTCATATAATATGAGAGCCCATTTATGTACATAATGAACACATTGATAGCAGTGTGGTAGGACAGGCCACTTGGGATGGTGAATCACTGTCTCAGCGTGATCATTTTATTTTTACTGCTTGCCAATGCAAACAATCTGCTTTTGTGGCAACCTCTGATACTGTCACGTAGTGCTATTAACATGGTTTATATGGCTCATATCAGCACATTGCACATTAGTAGATTTGCTTTCACATAGATGCTTTGGCTGCAGAATGAGAACAATAGGAGGTTTTAACAAATCTGCAACACTCGCCCCTTGGTGGTAGTATGCCATGACTACTCCAGAATTTTGCCTTCTATATCCCCGTCTGTTATTTCATACAACCACACACATGCATAGAAAATATAAAAAATAATGACAGTTATATGTAGATGCAATAAAGAAAGTAGGTTATAACACAGCCATGGTATAAACAGTTAGTCTTTGCCATTCACTCTATTCATTGGCACTTAATTTAACAGCCAGCCGGTAGTGGTTACATTATTGTCTTTCATTTACAAAGTCTACCTTCTCACATTATCCAGGAAGGCTCTTTAATTGGTGTAAACCTTGCTCATTAGAGCTCTTAAGAGGGTGGTTTATTCTGCTAGAAATATGAACTATGAATTTAGAATAATAAAAGATATTATTAAGAGATTCATGATTGCAGTTCTTTTGCTCAAAAGGAGTTCTGCAAATATCAGCACCTATGGCTAGGGTCACACATAGCAATCCGTTTTTTGAAGTGTTTTCCATGCCAAATCCATTTTTCCTAAGCTGCTTTTTGTGCCTCCTGTGCCCCTGAACGTTTTTGGCATAAACAATGCTGTAAAAAATGGATCCGTTTTTCCATAGGGCCCCATGTTAAAAAAACAGATCAGTTTTTTTACTACACCCAAAAATGTTCCTACCAACGTTTTTGGATTTAAAAAACCTCCTAGGAACGTTTTTGGGTGCAGAAAAAAACGGATACGGTATTTATTACATATAATCCGTTTTTGCATCAGTTTTTGGACTTAGAAAAAAAAAATGCAAAAACTGATGCCAAAAACGGACCAAGGGCTTATGTGTGACCCTAGCCTATTTTTGGCAATGGAGATTTTTAAACCATGTTAGGCCCCTTTCACATAGGCGGATCTGGACAAAAAAATGCATCTGCCGCAAGTGCCACCTAACGGCCGCACTTGCGGCACACTTGCGAAAAAAACGCGGTCAGCAGCGTTTTTTTTTGCGGCCGCATTTGCAGCAACCACACTTGCCGCACCTTAATGCAAGCCCCTTAGACAATGCATGGGGCTTGATGCAAGTGCGGCCGTTAGGTGGCAAATGCGGTAAATCTGCCTCATCTGCCGCATTTTTGTGAAAACGCCAGTGTGAAAGCAGCCTATGATGAACATTTTTAATTCTAAAGGTGGTTCCTTGGCTACTGTCCCTAAATTGGAGCCAAAATACATAGACGTCTACGAGAAGACTTAAGAAAAATCTTACACAGCTGTAGGAGAATCCACGACAATAATCTGAGGAACAGTTGGCTGGAAATGCAGCATACCTGGACAAGGAGGAGCCCTACTCAATGAGGCCAATTTGCACATGGATATCAATGCTAATTCTGAGCCGAATCCATGTCAGGAAGGGAGATATCCCCATTTTGTTTCATAACACAACATCCACTGTAAGAGCATATCCATAAGTGTAGGCACATTCAACGTAGCATGGCCATTGATGCTATGAATGGAATGAATTGAGAGAACCAGCATTACACTGAGGAATATTCAACCTTTCTTGAGTAAATGAGATCTATGGGTCTTACACCTAATGTTACATATATATATATAAAACCTCTTTTACAGCACTTGGAAAAGTGTCAGGACTTCAGAGAAAAGCATCACATTAATAATATTCTAATTAAACCCAACCAAGCATTGCTTTCAGCCTACTTTAGATCCATGAACAGATGTATCAATGGGCATTAGTTACTTGGTGAGGGATACTGATGTGCTGCTGATATGGTCTTCCAAAATTGATATATCTCTCCCAGACTACATCTATACCACATAGAAGAAACCTGAGTGATGGCTCAATGGTTAGCACTGCATATGTTGGCTCAGTGGTTAACACTGTTGCTCTACAAAACTAGGGTTCTGGGTTGACGTCAAAATCAACATTATTGACTTTGTATGTTCACCCCATGTTTTCGTGGACATCCTTGGGTTCTCTGATAGCCCCCAAACTCCAAAGACAAACTGATAGAGAATTTAGATTGTAAGAAACAGTGGGGACAGTGATGGTAATTATGTCCCTAAGGCACTGAGAAATATGTTGGTGCCATTCAACAATACATAATAATAATAGATAATACAAATAAAGTGCATATATTACTACACTGTACTAATCACTGCCACCTCCAATGAGATTTGTAAGGTTATTTGCCATAATATATACAGCTCCTTTTTATGCCTTTAGTTCAGCACATAGCATTGGCATTAATGAAACAGCTTTGCCCTTGTTCAAATATGCCAAACTGTGAACTCTTGAATGTCTTGGAAAGTGAGTAATGATAAGGTTTTAGCAGGGGTGTAACAACTTGGGTTGGCGGGATCGCAAGTGCGACCGGACCCGGAGGTACAGGGGCCCAGTGCCCGCCAACTCCTGTGACCCCTGCGCCTGCTTTACATGGATGTGCGTCCCACATCTATGTCACTGCGAGGCAGTCTGCCCGGCCAGAACCTAGGTGGCTGATCATGGCCACCGGAGGACAGTCAACTGCAACTTTAAAACTCCTGTGGCCGCTGTGTGCAGCACTGTGATGAGATCAAGTGACCTCATCACAGTCAGGATGATACTGCCGGCGGGAGCAGTGAGCGAGAGCTCCATTTAGGAGCCAAAGACCCTCTACAACTTCTGGAATCTCGAGAGGGAGAGGGGGAGAGGGAGGGGAAGAGGAGAGTGTGTGTGTGTGGTGTGTGTTTAAATAGGGGGCAGTGTGTCTTGGGGGGCTGTACAGGGGCAGTGTGTCTGGGGGGGCTGTACAGGGGCAGTATGACTGGGGGGTGGCTGTACAGGGGCAGTGTGGCTGGGGGGCTGTACAGGGGCAGTGTGATTGAATGTGTGGGGGGCTGTTCAGTGGGCAGTTTGTGTGTTTATATAGAGGCAGTATATCTGGCTCTGGTGGAGCTGTACAGGGGCAGTATTTCTGGGAGGGGCTGTACAGGGGCAGTGTGACTGAGGGGAGGTGTACAGGGGCAGTGTGTATGGGGGGGCTGTAGAGGGGCAGTGTGACTGGGGTGGCTGTACAGGGGCAGTGTGACTGGGGAGCTGTACAGTGGCAGTGTGATTGGGTGTGTGTGGGGCTGTTCAGTGCACAGTGTGTGTGTTTATATAGGGTCAGTGTGTCTGGGGGGCTGTACAGGGGCAGTATGTCTAAGAGGGGCTGTACAGGGGCAGTGTGACTGGGGGGAGCTGTACAGGAGCAGTGTGTCTGTGGAGCTGTACAGGAGCAGTGTGTCTGTGGGGCTGTACAGGGGCAGTCTGACTGGGGGGAGATGTACAGGGGCAGTGTGACTGGGGGGCTGTAAAGTGGGCAATGTTTGTGTGTGTTTTATTAGGGAGCAGTGTGTCTGTGTAATTGGGGCAGGTTGTACAGGAGGCAGTGTGTCTGTCTAAGTGGAGCAGGTTGTACAGGGGGCAGTGTGTCTGTGTGAGGAGGATGTATGGTATCTGGAGGGTTATGAGGCTGAATTATTGCATTATACTATATGAGGGCTGTGACGCTGCATTATATTATATGAAGGGCTGTGATGCTGCATTGTGTTATCTGGAGGGCTGTGACACTGCAGTGTATTATATGGAGGGCTGTGATGCTGCATTATACTATATAGAGGGCTGTGATCCTAAATGATACTATATGGATAGCTATGAGAATATATTATATTATATGGATGGCTGTGACGCTGCATTATATTATATGAAGGGCTATCAGAATGTATTATATTATATGGAGGGCTGTGACACTGCATTATATTATCTGGAGAGCTATGATGCTGTATTATATTATATGGAGGGCTGTGACACTGCATTATATTATCTGCAGGGCTGTGACGCTGCATTATATTATCTGGAGGGCTGTGACACTACATTATATTATATGAAGGGATGTGACACTGCATTATATTATATGAAGGGATGTGATGCTGCATTGTATTATCTGAAGGGCTGTGATACTGCATTATATTATATGAAGAGCTGTAACGCTAAATTGTATTATCTGGAGGGCTATGACTCTGCATAATATTATATGAGGGGCTGTGACTCCGCATTATATTATCTGGAGGGCTATGACGCTGCATTATACAATATATAGGCCTGAATTAGGCTACGTTCACACATCGCACTTTTTTGCGCGGACACTTTTACCAGCGTTTTTTACCTGCGCAAAAAAAACGCAAAAAAAGACGCAGTGCTTTTCAGACAGCACACTTTTTTACAGCCCGGGGCAGAAATGATGTCACAGAGAGGGAGGAAGAATCCTGGTTCCTCCTCCCCTCTGTGACATGTCTGCCAGTCCTCATTTGATTTTGCAGTGTATTAATATACACTGCGAAATCAAATTTAAATAAACCAAATGTATTAAAAATAATAAAGAATGAATACTTGCCCTTTCCGACGCCTTTTCGCGGTCTCCGGTGCAGAGGCAAAGTGACGTATCGTCCTGCCAGGGGCTTTCATGATGTCAGAGTGATGTCACGGGCGCTGATTGTCCGCTCGCGGTTATGTGGTATGCATCACATGACCGCAAGCGGCCAATCAGTGCCCATGACATCATGAAAGGCCCTGGCAGGACGATACGTCTCCTTGCCACTGCACCGGAGACCGCGAAAAGGCGTCAGAAAGGGTAAGTATTCATTCTTAATTATTTTTAATACATTTGGCTATATTTAAATTTGATTTTACAATGTATATTAATACACTGCGAAATCAAATGGGGCCGGTCACAGATGTCACAGGGGGAGGAGGAACCAAGATTCTCCCTCCCACTCTGTGACATCAGATGCATCAGCGCCGCCCCTATGGGAAAAAGCATGAGAGCTGCTGCATAAAGAATTGACATGTCAATTCGTTTTACGCAGGTGCTTTTACCCATAAAAGCATGGGGTAATTTTACGCAGTGTCTGTACTGCAAAGTGAATTTTACATTCACTTTGCCGGCAGACACAAGGCACATTGTGCATTTTTGAAAAGCGTGCGCAAAAAAGAGCTCAAAAATGTGCAATGTATGAACATAGCCTTATACTATATGGAGGGCTGTGAGGCTGCATTCTACTATATGGAGGGTTATGAGGCTGCATTATACTATATGGAGGGCAATGAGGCTGCATTATTTTATATGGAGGGCTGTGAGGCTGAATTATACTATATGGAGTGCTGTGAGGCTGAATTATGCTATATGACTGGCTATGAGGCTGTATTATGCTATATGGAGGGCTGTGATGCTGAGTTATACTATATACAGGGCTGTGATGCTGCATTATACTATATGGAGAGCTGTGAGGCTGCATTATACTATATGGAGGGCAATAAGGCTGCATTATTCTATATGGAGGGCTGTGAGGCTGAATTATACTATATGGAGTGCTGTGAGGCTGAATTATGCTATATGACTGGCTATGAGGCTGTATTATGCTATATGGAGGGCTGCGATGCTGAGTTATACTATATACAGGGCTGTGATGCTGCATTATACTATATGGAGGGCTGTGAGGCTGCATTATTCTATTTGGAAGGATATGAGGCTGAATTATACTATATGGAGGGCTATGAGGGTGTGCTATAGTGGAGGACCATATATACCAGGATAAAGGCATATTCCAGGAAGAGTACCATATATAGCTAGATGAAAGACATTAATACATAATGAAGGGGAGAGGGGTCAATTCTTGAGTGTTTATAGGATTTAGAATGTTACATGAGGCCCATACATCTGACCAATGTGGGCACGCAGAGAAGGCCCAGGTTCAAATTTCACACCGGGGCCCTCCGAATTCTAGTTACGACACTGGGTTTTAGGTTTCTTCTAATATTTTCTCAAGCGTACTTCTATATCACAACCAGGTGATGATGAATCAGGAAGTATATATAAGAACATGACTATTATTGTTATTCTTAGATAATGGCAAGATTATTAAATTTATATAAAATCATAAATTCAATCATAAATACAATATCCTTTTCCTTGCAGAGCTGATTTTTTCATCATAAAACAACATAAAATGTTTGTAGCCTGATGGGGTATGCTTGTGATGATCAAGATACAGAAAAATAATGAATAAGCTCCAAAATCCTACCAGCGCCTCATAGCAAATCTGAACAGGTACAAGTGCTGTGACTGCAATATACACATACATTCAAATTCAGGAGCACACAGGCCTCAATTCTTTTGTGTTTTTCCAGGAAATCTGTCACCAGTTTTTTCACATATAAACTGCGGCCACCTCCAGTAAGGCCCTATGTACAGCATTCTGGAATGCTGTATATAAGTCCCAAGGCAGACCTACATAATATAAAAAACAGCTTTTATTATACTCTGCTGGGGGGTGGTCCGGTCCGATAGGTGTTGCTGGTCTAGGTCTGACACCTCCTTTCTTCTTCTGAACACTGTCCTCCTCCTCCTCTGTGTCTAGTGGGTGATGCATCCTACATCACCCACACACAATCTCCACCACTGTGTTCCTGCACTTGTTCACTTCTCTCTGTCCTGCTGAGGGCAGAGTACAGTATTGTAACGCGCAGGTGCAGGAAAAGGTCAAAGAACACCCACGAATGTGCACTATGCAGAAGTTACTTGATCTTTCTCTATGCCTGAGCATTATAGTACTTTGCTCTGCCCTCAGCAGGACAGAGATAAGTACTAGTGCGCAGGAGCGCAATGGAGGAGGCTGCGTGTGGGTGACGAAGGACGCATCACCCACTAGAAGCAGATGAGGGTGACGGCGATCAGAAAAAGAAAGGAGGTGTCGGACCAAGATCAGCGACACCCATCAGACCAAACTGCTCTCAGGTGAGTATAATATATATATAATAATAATATATATAATATACATTTTTTATGTTTACCAGATCAGCCTGGGGGACTTACATATGGCATTCCAGAAGTCTGTATATAGGACCTTGCTGGTTGTGACCACAGATTATTTGCAAAAAAACTGCTGACAGATTCTCTTTAGAGTCACTTTTCTTTTTTATGAGGTATTCGTTTTTTATGCCAAATTCACTTAGATGGCAAAGGCGGTTCATGAATTTGGTATAATGTCAAACAGGGCTTTTTTTCCTTCACTTATCCATTTTTATGACTTTTTGAGCAAAACATTGCACCTTTTTCAGATTGTCAAAAACAAAATGGGACTTTAGTGAGATATGCATTAAAACTACAGCTGACCTAAATTTTGTAACTTTTTAAAAATATGTAATTGATGAATTACGGTAACTGGAAAAAATGTGGAATCATTCAAGGGAACCTGTCGGCTCGTTCTAACCCCTATGCTATCACTTCCTGTCCCTGCACCTTGCTAGCTGATCCCTAATAATCTCTGTTTGATCTAAATGCGCCCTGTAAAGTTTAAGAAAAATGATTTATAACTTACATGCAGTCTCCATCTGGAAACTGGAAAGGTGGGCTCCGGGGCTCCATTCTCCCCTCCTCGCTGGCTCCTAACACACCCCACTGGGCATCCTCATTCCTTGTGCTGTGCCATTTCTTTTTGAAATTCCCGCATCTTTTGCTACTATGAATTGATGGGCCGGACATCATACCTGGCCCGCTGCATTGTGGGGCTGATCACGTGGTACGGCCCGACTCCGGTGCATTCGCAGTGCGCATATTGAAGCCAGGCCAGAATGTCATATCCGGCTTAATGCATTGCGGGGACTTATGACGTTTATGGCCCGGTTTCAATATGCACACTGCGCATGCGTACCACGTGATCAGCCCCACAATGCACCGGGCCAGATATGACGTTCCGGCAATTCATAGTAGCAAAAAATGCGGGAATTTCAAAAAGAGATGGCACAGCACAAGGTAGGGGGCGTGCTAGGAGCCAGCGAGGATGGGGGGGGAGAATGGAGCCCGCCTTTCCAGTCTCCGGATGGAGACTACATGTAAGTTATAAATCATTTTTCTTAATCTTTATAGGGCACTTTTAGATCAGACAAGGATGGTTACGGATCAGCTAGCAAGATGCAGGGACAGGTAGTGATAGCATAGAGGGGTAGAACGAGCTGACAGGTTCCCTTTAAACGCTACCCACAAGGGGTTAATAAAAAAAGATAGACAGGTGGGTACATATGAAATAGACATAAAACGACGGACATAGAATAATATATAGTGTGCAAACAAAACAAAGGCCCAAGTCATACAAAACTAGTAAAAATATTGGTGCAAAGGAAATAATAAATCATGCAGAGCCATTGTGTATGCAACCATTGAATATAGATTGTGATGGGGTTCAGAGTGTACATTAATGAGAAAAAAATTAACTTTTTTGAATTTACCAAATGGCTGCAATGAAAAAAGAGTGAAAAATATATAAGGGTTTGAATATTTTCCGTATCCACTGTATATGAAGTTAATGTCTCTTCTTTGTATAAGTAATATTCTAAGCATAAAATGTGTATATAGAAGCTTATCTGTGGTAGTCAATGATGGTTTGGAGGCCAAGCCACAGCTCTTAGGTGACCACCACGATATCATTAAGGAAGGTCGTAAATGGAATATTTTTATAATGCTGTACGTTGCTGTCATTTTCTTTATTTATGAATGTCAAAATAAGCCACAATGGTAGAAGGAAGCCTGTTCCTGTCAGCAGCTGCCACATCGTAAACTCCGGGCAGAGGTAGAAGAAGCCTCACTTGTTTTAATAGGAACAAATCAAAGCAAGGAATTGAAGAGCTGCATGAATGCCCATGCTTTTCTCATGGAGCCAAGTTCAGAAATGGTGAAAGGGATCAAACAAGAAGACTTGCATGTTCAACATTTCTACCTTGTAATTTCCACCACAAATCAAAGTCTATAAAGGAGCAGGTAAACTTTAAATTCCAACCTCAACATATTCCAGCTGGAAGTCACCTGGTCTAGAATCCCAAAACAAGCAGTCTCATGCAGCTACAGAATGATGGGCATTATTGGCTTCAGCAAAACCGTCTACAGTTTTTTTATTAGGTAAAGTGGTGGACCATAAGTAAGGAGACATCGTGTTCAGCTAGAAGAGACCACAGGACTCAGGTACATAATAAAGCTCTTCCTGACTCTTGTTTTCATTTACTGTACTTGTGCCATTTTGTCAACATGTAGATAGAAACCCCTGTCTTCATTTATTGTAGGATCGTTATGATGGCATATCCTACCATTTCTTGTTTACTACACTGACAAGGTAGACATATGTATTATAAAAAAAAAAACTGGCATCCAAACCGCAGTGGCGATTATTGCCCACATTACACCAAGTTCACATAAAAAAACCACAATGTAGACATCATGTAGACAGGTGATAGAATGAATGTGACCCCAACAGACTGCGGAAAATACAGACATAAACACAGCAAAATATCTCAGTATAAAAAGTCACGTACAGATGAGACCGGTGTGACATAATTCAGTTAAAAGTACAAAAATCTATATGCGGGTCCAGTCGAATCAGAGAATTCATATTAATACAATACAATATATTAAAGAAATCCAAGTATGACTATGAATCTAGCTATCTTGGTGTATTGGATCAGAGATGTGTGTGTTCAAATGTTATGTATTTGTAAAGGATTTTGTTGCAGAACGTTCTGAACTGTCCCATTTATCTGAAACAACTGCACTCATGTGGAACCTTTTTTTGTAGTTGCAGCAATTTTTGCAGTTAAATCTGCAGTCTGAGAATTCATGCTAATGAGGAAATGCAGTTAAATTTCTATATCCACCCCCCCCAGTACTCCTGAGCTAGTGCTCAGCCAAATGGTAGCCATCCTTCTTATACACTGGAGTGCTTGCTCTTCCAACATTTTTAGCAGTGGCTTACCTCAGGAGTACAGAAGGATCGTCAGTCAGGAATCAGACAAACTGGATCCTTAATACCCCCGACAATCATTTGTTCAGGACCTCGTACACATCAGACTGTTGGTAGAACTCATTGATATTGGCTTCTTTAGCCAACTTTAGTCTAATTTCTGTGCTGGCTTAATTTAAAATACTCTCGGGCATTTTTGCAGCAGGGAGACTGATGACCGCTGCGTACTCACCCTTCCAGTGGTCCTGCAGTGTCTGCCTAGGCTCCAGCTACTGCATCATGCCCTCAGGGCCTGCGATGACTACTGGCCCTACCAGTGCCACTAGCTCCTTGGTTGCATATTTCATTTGACTTTATCACTGACCTACCACACCCTTCCAGTGGTCCTGCAGTGTCTGCCTAGGCTCCAGCTACTGCATCATGCCCTCAGGGCCTGCGATGACTACTGGCCCTACCAGTGCCACTAGCTCCTTGGTTGCATATTTCATTTGACTTTATCACTGACCTACCAAAGTCCTCTGGCTGCACCAACATCTGGGTAGTAGTGACCCACTTCATTCTGCTAACAGGTTTGTCCTCTGCGCTGATGCTTGCTGAGTACTTCATTCAGGACATCTTCCGGTTGCACGGCCTGCTGCTACACATTGTGTCCGACAGAGGAATCCAGTTCTGAAGGGCCACCTGTAAGGTTCTGAAATTCACCTTGGACATCTCGTCAGCCTAGCATTCGCCATCCAGTGGCCAGGTAGATTGGCTATTATCCTGATGAATTTCCTACAGAACTTCGTTAACAAGCATCATAGTAATTGGGTTAAATTCCTTCCATGAGCTTAGTTCTCATACAATAGACACGTGAGTGAATCCTCCACTAAATCTCCATTTCACAAAGTGTATGGACCGCAGACCAAAATCCCGTTCCCAGCGACTATCACCTCTGGCAACGCAACAGCAGGTGCCTTAGTCAAGACTCTCTCCGAAATCTGGGCAGAGACCAAGTCTTCCCTGGAGCAGTCCTCCATCCGAATGAAGAGACATGTGGATAAGAAACGCGTAGACCCACCTTTGTTTTGGTCCAGAGACAAGGTGTGGCTCTCTTCCAGATTTGTCCATCTCATTTTGCCATCCTACAAGTTGGGTCTTCGCTTTATCTGATCAATGAAGTAACCTACAAGTTAAAGTTTCTGACATCTTTGCGTATTTCACACTCATTCCATGTGTGTCATCCTCACCATTACTTTAGGGGTTCAGGTACCTCACCTCCCCTGGTCAGTGATGGAGACACTTTTAAGGTAAAATCCATCCTTGCTGTAAAAAGGATTCAATCAAAACCTTCTTAGTGGAATGGAAGTGGTTTGGTCCTAAGGACAGGTCTTGGGAGCATAGGGAGAATATTAATGCCTCTCTTCTTTTTAAGAAATTCCTGGAAAAAGGATCGGGGTTCTGTAGCACTTGGGTGGTACCAGCATCTCTGCAGCAGTAAGACTGAAGGCAGTGGAGTACTACCACTTCCAGCGATCCTTTAGTGTTTGCCAAGGCTCTGACTTCTGCATCCTGCCCTTAAGGTCTGTGTAAGCATTGCAATGTTGCAGGTGCACGCTTTGGATGTGCGCACGGCATTCCCCATTTTCTTAAATTGCCAGTGTTCCTCACCCAGAAATGTTTCTCAGCCCATGTCTGAGAAGCAGAGAGGATTGAAGGCACATTCCCCCTGTAGGAGGTGCCTGAGGAATACGGTTTATACCCTAGAGGCATGTTACTTGTTCTCAGGTCCTCATCCAAAATACCCATACCTGTGCCTTTTTACCATAACTTTGTCAGTTACCCGTTCCTGTGCTTGCGAAGCTCTGTCTCTGTTCTCATTCCCTGCCTGTACCTGCTAAACCTGCTGTTTCTACGAACACCTATGGTCCCATCATATCTGCTACTCCAGCCTACACCAGCTGTGCTGTCATCCCACCTGCACTCGCTTGCATCTGCCATCCTGTCTGCAGCTGCTTGCATCAGCTATCTGGCTGTTCCTACCCTATTAATGACTGTCCATGTCCATACCACTGGGGCCAGCCGCAGCTCCAGACTTCATGAGTGGCATCTGGTTTCTACTTGCAACACAACACCTCACCTTTAGAGGTTCTGGAGAAAACTTGGTAAATTAGTGGCCATTAGCATCCACATTTATTCTGTATACTTTGAATGTAATTAAAAGGATAGATCAAAATTAATATAAAGAAAGAGGGAAGTAGTTGTACACAAAAACAAATGGGGTTGCTAATATAAATTTTTTAAGGGTCTTTAAAAAAATTAGAAGTAGGAACTGATTGGTTGCTGATGAAAAATACACTTTCTTTGCAGCAGATTTGATACCTTTTCCCCATAGTATCCTGCATTGATCATTATACTTAAGCAGCAATACATAGAAGAACAAAAATAAGACAATACCTTGTATGCCTGCTAAGAGAATGGGAAATTCTTAAGTAGACAAACTGTATCCTCTTGGTTTTCCGTTCACAAAATGAAGTTGTAATCTACAAAGATAAAAAAAAAAGCAAAATGTTACATAGAGATATAAAAGCCTTAAGGCTGTATCATCACTTCTGACATGCCTACTTTAGTGTTTACAGTACTTGCATTTCCTAGGAAGTCATAATTCTGAATCATAACTTGGTGTTACACAGTTTCTCAGCAATTCTTCTTTGGAATGTATGAATAAATTGACAATTGGGTGTTACCTTTCCTCTTATTAAACAGATATGTCCCTACATTGTCTGATATGGTCAGCAAATGACTGGTAACCACCAATTGTTTATTCATACATTTCAAACAGGAATAACAGAATAAAAAAGATATTTTGTAAAGAAGTATTCACATTATTTTGTGCAATGGCACACCATAATCTGCACTTCTTATATCCAGTGTTCTTACTTCCATGTAGTCTAGCCTCTTTCTTTCTTTTCTTCAACCTCCATTTTGATTCTGAGATCTCATCTTGAAATTTATTGCTCTATGTTCTGTTATCAGTTCCGTGATGCACAGCATATGACCAGCTAGTGCCCATACCATCTCTGCCTTCTGACAGTATAATGCCAGTATTATCCATTCTCTATATTTCAGTAATTTGGCTATTATACTATACTTATATAGTATATATACAGACAAGGGGCTGAACTATGATCTCCTACATTACAAATGAATGACAAGAGCTGTGCAATCATCATTATCTGCGATAGCTGTCCCCCCCACCACCAAAGAGAACTTTACAGATGCAGTCAAAGCCACCAAACAGAAAATTCTTGTGATGGTCATGGTGACCTCCTATAGAGAATATAAAACTAAGGGGTCATCATAAGATCACAATAATATCATTTTGGTAAATTATCCAGAAATAAACTTCCACCTGTAAAAGGAAACAAAATACTGTGCAATTGGTATGGATTCAACTTGAAGCATCGCTTAACCTAAGATATAAGCACATGTTGGCTTAAGAACTAAATCTATCTTCTACATTTTTATCCAGAGTTTACCATGTGTGAGGTAGTACCCAATCCCCAGCATAAAATAGTACAAATATCCACATTTTCCCTGGCCATTGTGCGGAACATTGCTTCTATTGGGAAAGGAACGAAAATACAGGGGAAGAGAATGTTATATATCATGACCTGCAGGAGACCTTGAACATTCAGTAATGGTAAGTGGGATTCTTCTAACCTACATTATATTTTGCAATGGATTCTTAAGATGTTTTATACGATTTCATGAGACAACATCTGTGGGTCTTTTTACTGCCTCAGTATCCTTAATAATAATATCCTGCCACTGAAATTGTAATTCCAGCTATAAGAGTGCCTGCTCCAAGTGCCAAGCTGGATGTAAGACAAAATTTGAGGGTTGGTCCCAATCCATAATACTTAACATATGGCTTGTTATCGAAAATGAAAACAAGCAGACATTGATAATGTTTCACTAACCAGTACATGTAAACAGCGCTCCAATCGGTATTTTAACATATAAGAAAACATATGCTTTGGCTGCGGACCCGTACTCCCTTTGAAACATCACAAGACTTTCCAGGAAACTCATCTGGATTCAGTCTATGCAGGACATTTCAGAAGTTTGGAATTATTACGAGGGATTCGTTTTTATCTTTACAATCCCAAATGCAGGGAGATTCCTCCATTTTTTTGTGCACTTTAACTCTCCCCAGGCGGTCTGAAGAGTTCAATGAAAACAGCCTTAATACACATTCCAAATGTCTTGAACACAGTCTTTTCCAATCTTATCTAGAGAATGTGCAGATTTCTAGCAAATTGCTGCACTGGGGCCTGATGTTGTAATCCATCCCTTTTAGGAAGCGGCCAAAAAGCTATAACATGGCTTGTTTTTTCTAGTTATGGGTTTCCTTTGTAAATAGCTAAATATTATTTTCCTTTCATATTGCCAAAATCTTACTGCATATAAGAAAACATTTCAGAAGATCTGTAATGCGTTGTTATGATTGATCTTTAAAATACATATTCAACTCATTGAAAGTTTGTATTCCAACATTACATTTGGTGTATACTCAAGATCGACTATTCAGTTATGGAGGTTGCCTTTTCACGCACAGGCTGAATTCAGATAGAGCGTTTGTGCTCCAATTTTTGTTGATACCTTTTTTGGTGCAGTTTCTGCACCAAAAACCAACCCTCTTTTTGCATAAAAGCATCAAACGCTTTATCCATTTATGCTGCTTTTTTGCTCTGTTTACAGGGTAGACAGAGAGACAGACACACAAACAGTGACACACACATACTTTGTTACCCTTCTGGAGATTCCACGGTGAACCCCGGTGATGTCTTCCTTCTGGGCATCGGCAGGACCTGTGGGTAGTCGGTACGGTACTTACAGGAGCTGTGCCCCATGGTACTGAGTCACAAGGTGCCTGGTCCTTGGAGCCCTGTACCGACTACCCACAGGTCCTGCCGATGCGCAGAAGGAAGACATAGCGCATGTTATAATTTTTGTATCATGGGAAAATATGCCTAAATGGGAAACTTTAATCTACTACACTTTTTACTACAAAGTGGAAAAAAGCTATGGCAGCGGATATTTCACGAGCACCTAAGGACATGATGGGAACTAAATAGGGATTATTCCAATCCTGGGAACTTGTTCTCACATACTTTTTTTCAGCATTCTGAAATGTTCTTAATATAAAGCTATGAATTACCGTATATACTCGTGTATAAGCCGACCCGTGTATAAGCCGACCCCCCTACTTTTGCCCCCAAAACCTGGGAAAACCTATTGACTCGTGTATAAGCCGAGGGTGGACTCCAGCACAGGTATACAGCCCCCAGCAGTGTGGTATACAGCCCCCCCAATGGTAGTATACAGCAGCCTCCCCAGTGGTAGTATACAGCAGCAGCCCCAGTGGTATATACAGCAGCAGCTCCAGTAGTTAGTATACAGCAGCCCCAGAGGTATATACAGCCCCAGTGGTAGTATACAGCATCCCCAGAGGTATATACAGCCCCGGTGGTAGTATACAGCATCCCCAGAGGTAGTATACAGCAGCCCCAGAGGTAGTATACAGCAGCCCCAAAGGTATATACAGCAGCCCCAGTGGTAGTATACAGCAGCCCCAGAGGTAGTATACAGCAGCCCCAGTGGTAGTATACAGCAGCCCCAGAGGTAGTATACAGCAGCCCCAGTGGTAGTATACAGCAGCCCCAGAGGTAGTATACAGCAGCCTCAGAGGTATATACAGCCCCATTGGTAGTATACAGCAGCCCCAGAGGTATATACAGCCCCAGTGGTAGCATCCAGCAGCCCCAGAGGTATATACAGCCCCAGTGGTAGTATCCAGCAGCCCCAGAGGTATATACAGCCCCAGTGGTAGTATACACAGCCCCAGAAGTATATACAGCCCCAGTGGTAGTATACAGCAGCCCCAGAGGTATATACAGCAGCCCCAGTGGTAGTATACAGCAGCCTCCCCAGTGGTAGTATACAGCAGCCTCCCCAGTGGTAGTATACAGCAGTCCTCCCCTGTGGTAGTATACAGCAGTCTCCCCCAGTAGTAGTATACAGCAGTCTCCCCAGTAGTAGTATACAGCAGTCTCCCCCTGTGGTAGTATACAGCAGTCTCCCCTTGTAGTATACAGCAGTCTCCCCCAGTAGTAGTATACAGCAGTCTCCCCCAGTATGTAGTATACAGCAGCCTCCCCCTGTGGTAGTATACAGCAGCCCCCCCGTAGTATATACAGCAGCCCCCCCCGTAGAATACAGCACCCCGTGTAGTATACAGCAGCCCCCCCGTAGTATATACAGCAGCCCCCCTGTGGTAGTATACAGCAGCCCCCCTGTTAACCGTAGTATATACAGCAGCCCCCCCCCTGTGAGAATACAGCAGCCCCCCCGTGGTAGTATACAGCAGCCCCCCGTAGTATATACAGCAGCCCCCCGTGGTAGTATACAGCAGCCCCCCTGTGTGGTATATAGCAGCCCCCCCACCCCCGTTGCTGCCGCACACCTGTAAAAAGAAGATCTTTCATACTTATCCTCCTGCAGTCCCCGCGCGCATCCTCCCCGCTCCTCCTTCTTGCTTGCACCCGGACCGGCGTCCATCCATATGACACGCGCACAATAATGACGTCACTATTTGGGCGCGGTCACGTGGATGGACGCCGGGTGCAAGCAAGAAGACGGAGGATGATCGCGTGACAGCAGGAGGATAAGTATGAAAGATCTTCTTTTTACAGGTGTGCGGCAGCAACGGGGGGGGGCTCTATATACCCACAGGGGGGCTGCTGTATACTACCACGGGGGGCTGCTGTATATACTACGGGGCGGCTGCTGTATACTACCACGGGGGATCTGCTGTATTCTCACAGGGGGGGGCTGCTGTATATACTACGGGGGGGCTGCTGTATGCTACCACGGGGGGGCTGCTGTATACTACCACAGGGGGGCGGGAGAGCACTGACAGTGCTATGTAATATGCACGGCTCCCCCTGCCGCTGATGGACAGGGGGATGCAGTGCATATTACATTGCACTAATGAGCGGCCCCACGTGACCGGCCGCTCATTGTACAGCCTCCCCCTGCCTCCTCCATCCCCCGGACACCGGCCCCACACAGTCAGCCGTCACTGACTCGTGTATAAGCCGAGGGGGGCACTTTTCAGCACAATTTCTGTGCTGAAAAACTCGGCTTATACACGAGTATATACGGTACAATTGTTTTTAAGTGTTTTCTTTTTACTTTACAAGGATATTTTTTTAAGTGTTTTTTATGTTGCAATAATTTGCATGCTCTCTTATGGTAAACGGTGAAGAGAAAAATTGCAGAAAAAATAGAAATTAACTAGAACAGGCTGCATTAAATAAAAACCTGTTGATCCCAAAAAAACACTTTGAGCAGTTGTAAAATTTTTGTGCAACTTGGGGTTTTGCAAAAATGATGCAATTATTGGCATTTTCCCACAAGTTTCACCTAGCTCCCTCAAAATAAGCAATACTGTGCAGGATGGGGTGGAAAAGGGATGTCATGCCACTCTACTTCAAGATAAGCTGTGATGTACCGTATGTCAAAATTCTCCGACCAGAATATGATTAGTGGCGAGGTGCATGGTGGTGCACGTCACTTTTAAGATTATTAGGAGGAATGTCCCTCTTAATGAATCAAGCATGTCTGACTTCACCACACTCTCTCATCAAGAATAGTTAACTACTATGAATACTGTGTCATGCCAATAGTAAATAGTAAAGCATACTGACGCTATTCATGTGTGGAGTTGTCTAGGCAGTGAGGTCTCTCACAATTTTGCTAAAGGGTATGTACACTCGACCTGGAAGCACTGTGTCTTGAAATGCATATTCACTGCTTCCCACGCCCATAATCCCAGGAGTGGGGATCAGTAAATATTTTGGCAGCTGACTTCTGTGTAAATTGCCATGCTTGGCAGTGACATCATGAGCTGCCTGGCTTACACACTGAAATCAGTTGTTGGCAACGAGAGCGCAGTGGGAAGGTGAGTAGAATTGTTTTTTTCAAACATGTATACCAGGATGGCCCCAGGATGAGGGCTAGGGGGCCATATATGCCAGGATGGGAGCCATATATACCAGGATGGGTGTCATATATACTAGGATGGAGGCCATTTATACCAAGATGTTACAAGGTTGGGGAACATATATACCTGGATGGAGGACATATAAACCAGGATGAGGGAATATACCTGGGAGGGGCTCGGGATATGGAACATTAGTACAATATTGGGGGACATTACCCCCACAAGAGTGTCAGAAGCAGATTCTCCTCATAAGAGTGTGTCCATGACCATATTTTTTACTTACGGTACTTTTTTTTGCTATTTTCCTCCTCTAAAACCTAGGTCTTATGGTCGGGGGCTTCTTACAGTCAATTGGTTTTTGGCCATGGCCAAGAAGCTCACCATATGTCAATCCCATTGAGAATATGTGCTTTGAGTTTATGATCATTTCTCCAATTAGACAAGGATTGGTTGTCATTAGTCAGGATTTGCCCCAGAAGCTGATATGCAGCTGCCAGGATAAATTGCATTCTTGAAATATACAGGTAAACGAGGGTAAATAACATCCACGTTTAGGAATCTGATTCTCAAAGGCTCTGCCTGTCATAGTTGCAGCTACAAACTCATTTAACATTACAAGGTAAAGCTAGTGAGGTACCTGAGAGACGAAAACATCACAAGCAATACTTGAATAATTTCCAACATAGCTAAGTATCATTGATAATAAGGTTAAAGGACTGCCTAGTTAATTACTTACAATGCACTAAATACTCTTCATGTTTGGGTATTTTTTTCTATTCAATTTCATCCATGGAAAAAAAAACACAATAAGCTTTTCTAAACAAATTATCAGATCATTGTAAATGTATTATGTTACGCTAACTTTTCCAAAGTATGTGACTTCGATGTTTTTTTGACAAGTTTAGACAGAACTATCTAGATTTGTTAACACAATGCCTGGACTGACCGCGGTCTCCCAAGCCAAATTTATAGCCTCTTATGTGTCTATGAGGCTGTACGTTTTAAGTCAGGAGACCACAGTGTACTTTTAAGACATTAAACTCCCCAATAACTAAGCCATATCCTTTATTAATGTAAAAATGACCAGGGGTCAGTTCAGAGCTTTCCTCCTCATCCTCCCTGAGATCCTCATTATCTCTTCTATATGACACATATAAGGCTCACCCCATGAGAAATGCTAACCTCACAGCTTTCTTCCATGGCAACCAAACACACAAACATTGTGTTACACAATTTTACCAAACATCTGTCACAATTCTATGAAGAGTTACCTGTTAGGTGATATCACAAGTAAGTTATGTGTGATCTGCCCAGTATTACAGAAAGTGATTCTCTGAGGCATGGGAAGGGATGCACCTAACCACTGTCAGGAAGAACATGTAAGCAAGTATAATTCAGATGGCCTTCTACAGCAATATTGTACCAACACAGATAAAAACAAGTATGCACAAGGTAATTACTTTATAATCTCAAGATACCTACATAGTTCTTAGCCGAATCCGAGGATCGAGCAGAGAATGGTTCAATCACTATCTTCACTGACTGTGCTTATAATCTATATATGTTTCATCTCAGGGGCATATTAGTGGCCACAAAGTAAAGACATATGAGTGGCTACCTGGGCAAGTGAGTTTTTTATCACAATACAATAATATTATGGAAGTAACAGGACTGGAAATGCAGCTTCAATTCAGCAATTGATTGTTATGTATCTCCACATCCATTAGATTGTTGGAAAGGAACATCTCAAAAACATTATGAACTGACACCTATTACAATTTTTTTTTATTTTTGGCAATAAGTGGACCAATCACTCAGGGTACATTCACACAGGGGGGAATTGGTGTGAAAATATTGCACATGAATTCCAGGAGAGAAAGCACTGGGATATTTACAGCAGTATATCGGTCTATGGTGCCAGATCCGGGAAAAAAAAGGATCCTATCACGGATGCGGTTTAATTACTGAGCATGCTCAGAAAAAATGTAAAGCTCCTCCCAGCCTAATTTGTGTTCTCTCTGTCTCTCTCTGGACTGACATTACTATTATTTCCTATGGCTGCAGAAACTCATAATACATTTCTATGAAGAGAACGGATACTTCAAAATACAGGATACGAGAGCTTAAGTGCCATCCATTTACACACATCTGTTCCTGTCCTTGAGGTACTGCAAAAAACAGGATCCACACAGACAGGCTAAAAACGTGATGTGAAGGGGGCCTAAAACTGGTTTATAAAAACAGGGGTGTCAATGGTTGAGTGTTAGAACAGCATCATTTCTTCTAGGTATACTTGTACACAGTCAGGGACTTTTTAGGATTATAGTCAGGTGCATGAATGACCAATTATGCATAACACGGCTTAATGATCAGCTCTTTCATGAGTAGGTTGAAACTATATTTTTTGGTGTTTGTGAAGGAGCTCAGCAGGGAGATTGTTCCACACATCTTGGAGAACTAATCACAGATCGTCTGTGGATGCCAGCTTCTGCAAATCTTTTGGTCTCCTAGAATCCCACACATACTGGATGATGTTGAGATCAGGGCTCGTGGGGGCCATATTATGCGTTCCAGGGCTCCTTATTCTTCTTTATGCTGAAGGTAAATTTATTGTAGCTTTCTCTTTTATTCATTCACTTTGCACTATGTTAATTGATAAAAATAAATTAACATTTCTATTCTTTGAAGTATTCTTACTTTGCAGCATTTTTCCTCATCTGCCTAAAATATTTGTACAGTACTGTATATTATGAACATAAAGTCTTGACATATATATGATAGCTATATGAGTTTCATACCTCATTAACTGGCTCTCACTGTAAAATGAACTGGAAATTGTATGTTTATTCCAGGATCCCTGAGTCTTAAAATAGTTCAATCTACAAATAATATAATGTGTTGTCTGGGACTGCTTACATTCCCCTGTCTGTGTAAATGAATGATCAAATACATTTAAATATGAAATGTCCCCATTCTGAAAGAAGGCTACAAATGAAAGGACTGAATACTTTAATGGGTTTTCTGGGGCTATTTTATTTTTTTTATTTTACTATGTCCTTAAGAACTATCAGGAAGGTAGTTGCTAACTACATGTCTGTTGATTCCGGTGTCTATCTTTGCTGATACAAATCGGACATAGAATGCTCCTGCCAGTGATTCAGTGGTTTCTGCTGACAACAAAACCTTAGAGCAGAGGCTTCTCTTCTGCTCTGCTCTGTTGTTGGGGCATGACTGCTAACATCATACTGATATCAATGTAGAAGCTTGGCTCACCCTTTTGACTAATGGGTGCTCAGAGAAAATATTATAACTATTTTCCAAGATCAGTTGTATATGTAGATAAGAGGGACAGCTATGGGGAGCAATGTGGCTCCCTCGTATGCCAATGTTTATATAGCTCATTTTGAAGATAACAACATTAATTTTAACCCTAGATTACAACATCATTGTTTAGCTTGGTTTCACTTTATAGATGATGCATTTATGATCTGGGTAGGCACCCAGGCCGAGTTAGATGAGTTCCTTACATACATTAACCAATTAACATCTGGTCTTACATAGACTATGCATCATGATTATCATGAGATCAGTTTTTTGGATACCCTCATTTCCATTTCCAATGAAGGATATTTCAATGAAGGATAAATCGACTGATAAGAACAGTCTACTTTTGTATAGTAGTTGTCATCCAAAACATACTAAACAGGCTCTCCCTTATTCCCAACATGTCCGTATAGACAAAATAGTCTCGGATCCTGACCTAAGATTAAAACGACATCAAGAAATGACTTCTAGATTCCTCAATAGAGGTTATCCACATCACATTGCTACCACTAGGATAAAAGCTAGGGATCAGCCCATAATAACTGAACAAGAGTAGCTTTTGTTAACTCTTTTCATCCCTTCACCAACATTGTCAAGGCTATAGTTAATAAGCATCGGCACATATTGGCAGAATCTTATCCAAATATTAGTGAGTTTCAACAACCACCTTTATGGTGCTATAAAAGAGCACCAAATTTACGTGACCACCTCATCCGTGCGGATGTAGGTTCTGGTATTATCAAATCAAGACAGGCCTTTTTAGCAACACCAAAAACAGGCAATTTTCCTTGCCTACAATACTCTAATTTGGTAAAAGGCAATATTTTTACCCATCCCAGAACTGGGAAAGTTTTCCGCATTAATGAGTTCCTCACATGCGAATCTTCCTATGTGGTATATTTTATTAAGTGCCCTTGCGGTCTCAGATATGTTGGGGAGACTACCCAGCATGTCCGAGACCGCATTTCTAAACACAAATCCACAATCCGATGTCAAAATACACTTTTGCCTGTCCCATATCATTTTGTCTCAAAAGGACACCAAGTATCACAATTAAGATATCATATTATAGAGCACATTCCTCCTATGAGACGTGGTGAAGACAGAATTAAGAGGCTTAAAGAAAGAGAAGAATTTGGATTTTTACCTTGCAAACTTTGGAACCAAAAGGCATGAACAGGGAATATGAGATTATTCATTAGATGGACTGATAATATAGTAATTATTGTTTATTTTTGCACTGCTACATGATAACCTATTGACAAGATGTCTGTTGATAACTGGGACCTTTATTGTAATCCACTTGCTTATTTTATTTGATTACTTGTGCCTCCCATATAATTTACCATGTACTGTATCTTTAAGGAATCCTTTTCCTAATTGCTGACTATTTTTAAATTGATAATAACCCATTTTTATGTTTTTCCTTTATCAGATCCCTTGAGGGACCTTTTCTAACAAATTTGAGCCCTTTGGCAGCCTTCTGCACATTCAGTATCCTTTTTAAAAGCTTATTTATGCTCAGTAACGCTGGACGCATGTGCGCATGCGCAGCTTGTGTTCCACAGCGCGACGTCCTGCGTTCCAAATACAGGAACCAGGAAGTTGCGCTTTCTAAACGTCATTTCCGGTTCCTATATAATACAGCTGAGCGGAGCACACACCGCTCACAGCTGATCCTGGCCCCCAATGGCTTATATGTAAGTGTTACACTGGCGCTTTTGCTTTTTACTGAATAGTGAGGTGGTTCTCTCTTAGGACTCTTAAACCTATTATGGTTTATATTCTATTTTCTTATAGGTGCTTCATTTACCCTTAGGTGAGTTATAATGGAGTCTTCCATACTTGTCCTGTAATAAGTATTTTGGTACATTGGTTTTCATTATGTTTACTACACGGTGTTTCTTGAGCTGTGAGCCATCCCTTGAAAAATTTGGGCTTCTCTTGAGGTATACACATTTTTTATACAGCTTTTTGATGCTTATTACATATAATATTAAACATTGATTCTATCATTATATTATACCTTTTACACAGATTTCAGTTTCCCTATATTAATTCAGTTGCTCATACTTGAGAATCACTGGATCTTATTTCATTTGGAGCTCCATAGAGCTCACAGATAATCCATATATGATGAGGTTATAAAAATTAGGCAACTGGGTGTTTGTCTCAGATCTAGATACTTAATGTTTGCCACTTTAATCTTTATGTTGTGTATTTCATTGATTTCCTTATAGATTTAAAAGCTTAATATACGCACATGGTCTCTGATTTGGTCAAGTATTACTTTGTTGCCCAGGTATAAGGTATATGGTCTATTTCAATATTCTTTTATTCATACAAAAAATTATATTTGGTATAGTCTAAAATTCTTGTCTGTGCTGTGAATCTTATGCAATATGTTTTTTTATAAAAGATAATACGCAAATGTATTCTTACATGTATGACTTGTTTGCTATTTGATTTGTAATGCACATATGGAGAGTGTGCAGGAGATATTTTCTTTGTGTACCTATAAATTAACACTTTTTTCTTTCTGTATATTTTCTAGAAAATGTATTTAAAGTCACAAGTACCACAAAAATTGAAAAAGGCCAGATAGGCCGAAAACATTTTTCTTGTGACAAATTGCAAAAATTCTTTTTCTTGTGACTAATAAATTACTTATCAAGTTGAGCATTAATATTCTTCTTATATATTTTTCTGGTGTGCCAGAGCTCTCCTTTATTGCTAACATCATACTAACTGACAGTCAGCACCCCGCTGCCTAACTGCATGGCGACAGCAATCACTCCCCGCCAACAGAGCAGAGGAAAGAGCTGCTCTGTGGACCTGGCAGAATCACCAGCAGGAGCAGTCAGTTACCACTGTTAGCCAGCATCAGGTGGAATAGGCAGGTAGTTAGCAACAACTTGCCTGTTAATTATGAGCCATATAATAGAAAAAAATAGTTCTGACCAATCCATTTAGACTGAGGGTTAGAGTAAAAATATACAATTCTATGATTCATTTTACATGGAGTCTACTTGTGTCCTCTCCAGCTGCACATTAACTGCAAAAAGCAGCATACTTTACAATATTGTACAAGGCAAATAAGCAGAAGTTAATTCAACCAGGATGCTTTACTGCACTAAAAGAAAAAAGAAATTAAATATAGCACAGACTTCTAAATCTGGCATCCAAGTCATGAATAGTGATAGTGGAGGGTATCAAAGAACGCTGTCTGTCTGACCACAAGTGACAGA
>JARQOC010000001.1:390709961-390938916 GCA_033576535.1 Allobates femoralis | reverse complement strand
TTCAGCCTGGGTCTGTTTTTAAGTTTTTTCTTCATTTTTGTATATGTCTAGTGATTTTTGTATAAATAAAGCTTCTATAAATTCAGGTGCTCACCCTTATCTAGCATACCTATTTCCTTGAATGACCTTGTGTTCACTGGTATGTATAGTACGGATCCCTTATTATCTGGTGGTGCCCTCCATACCTGACTATGTAGCGCATGTCTTCATCAATCTGGAGCAATCGACTCCAGTACGTCCCTTTTGTTATGACCAGTGTGAACAACAATGGTCTTGATCAATCGATGTACTTTACATTACAAGGACATTATGTGCCTTACCTAACATACATATATGGTGTACCTACTATTTTCTACTAATGTCTATAATTTTTATTGTTATTACACTAAATATTAGATACAATGTAACTATTGAATTTGTTCGAGGACCTTCTCATGTGGTAGGATCTCCCAGCATGCCCCTTCTCCCCTTCCAGTGTAATGCACTTTTTCTTCAACTAACAAGTGTCTGACTCATTAATACCCAAAGTATTCACTTCAGATCTGCCAAAAACCATTTTAGAGACCATAGAGGGATCAAGTTTTAATGCAACACAAAATACATATTCACTCAATGAAATAATCCATCTTTCACATGTGAAATTATAGACAATAAATATGCAGGAACCAAATGGAAACATCTGTAATACAAATCAGGCAGCTATTGTCCCATTTATAAAGCCTATGCATGTTTCTAGAACAAACTGTAGCCATCAGACCACTGCCCTATCCAGGTCTATTTTACTGAAAATAGAAGAAATTCACTGAGTTGGGGAAAACACGTTTCATCTACTGGAAAGTATCAGCCGCATGTGTAGGAAGCCTCATTTAGATAAATGGAACAGCTGTAGAAAAGTGTGCAATAAATTATTATTTCAGTATTAATAAACTAAGGAAGTATTGCCACATGCCAGAAAAAAATCAACAAATTTAGTCCCTGATTTTGGTGTCAATTTGTGACTTTTTTAGCTGAGATTTGCTACAGATTTTAGTCTTGAAAAGAGAGAAATCCACTGTGAAATTCCACAGAAGAAATTGCAATGATGTGGATATGAAATCTAGACTACATGTCAATTCTCAGATGAAAAGATATTGCAGTGTGGATTTGTAAAAAAAAATGTACTTTGATATTACAGAAAAGCTGCTAAACTCTCTGATGTGAACGTGAGACGAAATTCTGCATTCAGACACAACTAGTGCAGTGGTTATTTATCATGAAGATATCTCATAGACATAGGCTAGGGTCACACATGCCAATCAGTTTTTTCCACTGGTTTCAATACCAAATCCATTCTTTAAGCTGTTTTTTGAGCCTCTTGGGCAGCTATGCGTTTTTTGGACTTTGCCATTTTTTGCCAAAAAATGCTAGCAAAAACGGATCCGTTTCCCATAGGGACCCATGTTAAAAAAACTGATTCTTTTTTTAGTGCACATTTTTGTGGGTCCTGTTAAAAAACGCATAGCAGAGCAGTCACACTGGAGTCCTGGATCCGTTAACAGCATCAGTTTTTGGACTTAGCATTCTAAAGTTGAAAAACTGATGCAAATAATGAATCCAGGGCTCATGTGTGACCCCAGGCTTATTGGGCAATACTGAGCAATGAGCAACATCAGCAACAGCAGTGTCAGTGTAAAGGTAGAGGCACACTAGAGTATGGATCGGATGAGAGAGAATCGGATGCCTTATGCTAATGGCTCATGCAGGATATCAGGAAAAATGGAATTAAAGCTACGCTGCTGCCAAAGAATCCAATTCAAAACGATCGATGTAGCATATGGTGGTTTATTCTAAACGTTTTGAAGCGTTACGCTGCTTCTTCATCAGGAAATGTACTGTAATGTACTGGTGTACAACTATATATTCTATATTTTTGAATGGGGTGATGGAGGTACTTAAAACACTCACATATAATTAAATATATATGTTTTTTAAGTTTTACTTAATTTTTTACTTACCTGTAGGGGATGTAAATGGGCGATTGTTTACATTATATACACTATATACTGATATATATTGCAGGACTGGTGTACTGTAGAGTGTACTTGGAGTGTTCCTAGCCTCTGTCTGAACTTCACCGGAGGACTTGGCCCCTGACTGCCACACTACCCCATTGGCTTCTTGTACAGGGACATGGTCTGATAATACCACATCTCCTGTGCTTAGATAATCTTATAACTGTGTCCCTGCTATGTTCTGTGTAATGACTGTGTCTGACTATACAGGGACACTGTCTGATCATACCCCATCTCCTGTGCAGAGATAATCTTATATATGTCCTCATCAAGTATATAAGAGACCGGGCACCAACGGGTTAACATTTAGAAGTATTATGCTTCCTATATCTCCTCCAAACAGGCAGGCTTGCTCGCTTCAAGACACATGCATACAATATATCCAGGATTAGATAAAAGAGAAGCGGCACTCACCATGTAAATGCCAAAATCTTTTATTTCATCTTGCTGTCATCAGCGCAGACAAACCAAGCAGGGAGAGGGAGTGGGGGTCAGCGGATGACAGCTCGCTCGCCGTTTCGCGGCTCTTACCCCTTACTGGACCGTTGAAGCGGTAAGAGCCGCGAAACGGGGAGCAGTTGTCCGCCGACCCCCACTTCCTCTCCCCGCTTGGTTTATCTTTGCTGATGACAGCAAGATGAAATAAAGGATTTTGGCATTTACATGGTGAGTGACGCTTCTCTTTTATCTAATCCTGTATACAAAATCTTATATATGTGTCCCTGCTATGTACTGTGTAATAGCCGTGCCTGACCATACAGGGACACGGTATGATCTTACCATAGCTCCTGGGTAGGTGAGGACACAAAAGAGTATTCAGACATTACAGCAGGAGATCGTAAATAATTCTTTCTTTGAGGTAAAACAACTTGTAACAACAGGTAGGGAAATGTTTTACCTCACAAAAATACTCATGTATGATCCCGTGCTGTAATATTTGTATACTTTTTTACTTCTTCCCCGGCCCAGGAGTAGTGGTATGATCAGGCCATGTCCCTGTATGGTCAGACACAGCCATTACACAGTACATAGCATGGACACATATAAGATTATCTAAGCATAGGAACATTTTATTTAAACACATCCAATTGTGGAAATTGTTATTCCAAGATCTATTGATTAAAATAAACTTAAAAATTACCTTTGTTCATGGGAAAACCCCTTTATACGTGTCTGTCAGGTTGGTTGGCATCTAAAATAATTTACCAATCGTGATCATCACTCGCTCTAGTCACTGCTTACCAACAAGCGGTTATGTAACACAACGTATGATGGGGTGGCTATGTAACACTGTATGATGGGGGCTTGGCATGTAACCAACATATGATGGGGCTTGGCTATGTAACACAATGTATGGGGGCTTGGCTATGTAACACAGCGTATGATGGGGGCTTGGCTATGTAACACAGCGTATGATGGGGCTTGCTATGTAACACAGTGTATGTGGGGCTTAGCTATGTAACACAGCGTATGATGGGGGCTTGCCTATGTAACACAGCGTATGATGGGGGCTTGCTATGTAACACACGTATGATGGGGCCTTGCTATGCAACACAGCTATGATGGGGATTGGCTATGTAACACAGGTATGATGGGGCTTTGCTATCTAACGCAGCATATGATGGTGATTTGGCTATGTAACACAGTGTATGATGGGGCTTAGCTATGTAACACAGCGTATGATGGGGGCTTGGCTATGTAACACAGCGTATGATGGGGGCTTCGCTATGTAACACAACGTTTGATGGGGCTTGCTATGCAACACAACGTATGATGGGGCTTGGCTATGTAACACAGCGTATGATGGTGGCTTTGCTATCTAAGCAGCTATATGGTGATTTGGCTATGTAACAAGTGTTGATGGGCTTTGCTATCTAACGCAGCGTATGATGGTGATTTGGCTATGTAACATAGTGTATGATGGGGGCTCAGCTCCTTAGCCCAATCTCTTCAGCCCCAGTGATCTGTGACAAATATATAGTCAGAGGGTGTTGAGGGGTTAGTTACAAACCATGCAAACGATCATGTGACTGAACCCTGAACATATGTCATAGTTGGCAGCTGGCATTACCCATCAAATGCTCTGAAAACCCTCATTTAAATAATAAATGTCAGAAAAAAAGCAAGTAAAGATAACGAACGGTTAATAATATACAATACAACTGCAGAAATATGCTAATTAAAGCTTGACATCAAGTATGTATGACAAATAGCAAATACGAGATATACAGATGTAGACATCTAAACATTTTCTCCAAGACAACAGGGCACACCATGTAAGAATGTCACCGTTGCCATAGTAATTCCATATTCCAGTTAGTGCAGAATATCATAATGTATGATCACAAAATAAGAAATACTGGCACCTGCCACATGTATGCAATAACAAGCTCTCATCCATAGTAAGTAGATGTGCACATCATACCGCAACATGGCATTTATTTCTCTTCCAGTGATTTTAGAATACATCTTTCCTTTTGTCATTAGCACAAACAGCAAAAATATGTATAATTTACAGATATAGCAGAGGTGAAATAATAAGGAGGGCTTCATGGGAAGCACAGTGCCTTCATGGCATTTCTTCAGTGGTGGTTTCATTTTATGCTGCTAGAATTTACCAGTACCGTATATACTCGTGTATAAGCCGACCCGTGTATAAGCCGACCCCCCTACTTTTGCCCCAAAAATCTGGAAAAACCTATTGACTCGTGTATACGCCGAGGGTGGACCCCAGCACAGGTATACAGCCCCAGCAGTGTGGTCATACAGGCCTCCCCAGTGGTAGTATACAGCATGCCCCCAGGTGGTAGTATACAGATTCCCCAGCAGCCCCAGTGGTAGTATACAGATTCCCCAGCAGCCCCAGTGGTAGTATACAGATTCCCCAGCAGCCCCAGTGGTAGTATACAATTCCCCAGCAGCCCCAGTGGTAGTATACAGGAGCCCCAGCAGCCCCAGTGGTAGTATACAGGAGCCCCAGCAGCCCCAGTGGTAGTATACAGGAGCCCCAGCAGCCCCAGTGGTAGTATACAGGAGCCCCAGCAGCCCCAGTGGTAGTATACAGCAGCCCCAGTGGTATACAGCAGGCCCCCAGGGGTACATATAGCAGCCCCCAGGGGGTACCCAGCAGCCCCCTGGGGGTACCAACAGCCCCCAGGGGGTACCCAGCACCTGGGTACCCAGCCCTTGGGGGTACCAAACAGCCCCCAGGGGGTACCCAGCAGCCCCCTGGGGGTACCAACAGCCCCCAAAAGCTGGCACTGTCCCCCCTTGTAAGGGCCCCCCGCTGCTTATACATTACCATCCCGGTGTTCTGATCGGCGCCGCTCCTCGGTGCTTCTTCTTCATCCTCCCGTCCTCGCTGGCTGCATCCGGGATCTCCGGCCGTCGCGCGATGACGTCATATCGCTGCGACAGCCGGAGATCCCGGATGCAGCCAGCGAGGACGGGAGGATGAAGAAGAAGCACCGAGGAGCGGCGCCGATCAGAACACCGGGATGGAATGTATAAGCAGCGGGGGGGGTCCCTTACAAGGGGGGACAGTGCCAGCTTTTGGGGGGCATATATGCACTGCTTCCCCTGCCGCTGATTGACAGGGGGAAGCAGTGCATATATAATGAGCGGCCCCACGTGACGGGGCCGCTCATACAGCAGCCTCCCCCGCCTCCTCCAGCCTCCACAGCCCCCACCACAGCAGCCTATATACCGTATAGACCCGTGTATAAGCCGAGGGGGGGACTTTTCAGCCCAAATTTTGGGCTGAAAAACTCGGCTTATACACGAGTATATACGGTATGTGGACTGAGTACAAATACCTTATTGGGTATTAGAGTAAATATTCAGGTTCTGCAGATATTTTTTTTAAAAGCTCGAGTTTGAGACCGGACTTGACCCTAACTTAACCCCGAACCTGGACATGAAACTTAGAAAATGCTGGCTATGGGGTTGAAAAAAATCAACAAAACATTGATTAAACACCAGCTTCATTCTTATTGAGCATAATGCGCTTGTACTTCCGGGATGCTCATTAACTTTCTGATTATGCACTGCACTGGTTCCAACAGCACACAGATACCCACTCTTTGCGACAGCACTGTGATTGATTGTTGGAGGCAGAGTGCAGTGAATAATTAAGAATGTAATGAATGTCCCAAAAGTAACACTTGGTCTTCGGCAGGGTCACCATCAGGGCCTGAATGGTCAGACTCCCGTGAGGGGCCCTGAAATTCCTAGTGGCAGCCCTGGTAAGAATGAGACTAATGTGTAATCATTGTTTTGCTTATTCTTACAGCCCCCCTGCCGAATCCAAACAGTAATACAGACTTCTCAGGAAAGTAGTGTTCGGGATCCGTGATGAAACACTAGGTGTTTGGTACGGACCCGAACTTCACAGTTCGGGTTTGCCCATCACTGTTAATGAGGACCTGTCACCAAGTCAAATGTTAGTACTAGTTCCTATTTTATTCCCAAGTGTCCCTTAAGCAGTCTTGTTTTTTTTTTTGTTTTTGAATTTGCCATATGGTTCCAGAGATATGGGCCTTTTATTACCTGTTAAATTTATGCTCTTCACCAAGAGGGTGTGGCTCATAGAATAATAATGCAGAGCAGCCTGAAGAAATGCCCCCAGATAATCCTGCGAGTCATGCCCCATTGGAATGGAAAAAGAAAAAAAACATAAAAATTAACAGTAACTAAAAAGGCCTATATATCCGGAACTGTATGGTAGATTTAAAAAACAAACCATGGAATACTGAGGGGCAGTGGGAACATCAGGGGAATGCACTTAAGCCTTTTACTATTCAAAATGAATAGAGGAGGTGAAGTTAAAGGGAACCTGTCACCTGAATCTAAGTCCCTACATTATCACTAGCTGTCCCTACACCTTCCTAGCTGCTCCCTATCTATCCCTTTCTCATCTAAAGTGGCCATATGAAACATCTTAAAAATAAGTTTAAACTTACAGCAGTCCCCGAGGCTGGGCGACTGGGAAGGCGGGCCCACGCTCCATTCACCACTCCTCCGTTGTGTAGTGCACGCCCCGCTGGGCGGCATTATTATTTTTCCTCTCTGCCCCCACCATTTGGAATCTCCCACCCTCTGTGACATTGTATGCATCGACGTCACATCCGACGCGGTGCATTATGTGGCTGCTCACGTGATCGGCCCTAGTGCATTATGGGGTCAATCACGTGATTGGCCCGGCTTCAATAAGCGCATTGCGCATGCGCGGAGCCGGGACGATCACGTGATCAAGCCCATAATGCACTGGGGTCGATCACGTGACCGGCCCCACAATGCACCGCGTCGGATGTGACGTTCGGCCAGTGCATACAATGTCACAGAGGGTGGGAGATTCCAAATAGTGGTGGCAGAGAGGAAAAAGAATAATGTCGCCCAGCGGGGCGTGCACTACACAACGGAGGAGTGGTGAATGCCTTCCCAGTCCCCAACCTCGGGGACTGCTGTAAGTTTAAACTTATTTTTGAGATGTTTCATATGGCCACTTTAGATGAGAAAGGGATAGATAGGGAGCAGCTAGGAAGGTGTAGAGACAGCTAGTGATAGTGTAGGGACTTAGATTCAGGTGACAGGTTCCCTTTAAAGGGAGTTTGTCACCAGGTTTTGCTCTCCAATCTGAAAGCAGCATAATGTTGGAAAAAAAAACCTGATTCCACTGATGTGTCATTTGCAGAACAGCCTGCTGCAGTTTCAATAAGATCACTGTTATTATCAGCAGGGGATTATCAAAAGAGTAAACTATTCATGTGTTCTGTATAAACCCAGCCTCCACCACGGATTAATAGCTTTCTGACTACGCACAGCGTACACAGACATTATTAATAAATGATGCGGGTGGGATTAAACAGAGTACATCATTCTGGGAACTGATAGATCTGCCACAGAAAAAAAAGAGATTTTAACAAAAATACAGGAAGCAGCCAAATAAGCGATACATTGCTGGAAACAGGGTCTCTGCCCATACATCATCAAGTCGTTCTCAGAAGGAGACGTAAACACCTGTTGACAGATTCCCTTTAACCACTTCACTAGCAGAACACGTTTGATTTCTCAGAACCTATAAAAAGAAGGAATGTGACATAAATCCAATACAGGAAAAAATGTTACTTAGGCTAGGATCAGGCTTGGGAGGGAGCTTGCATCCGTTGGAAGGATGCATTAAAGGATCCTTTTTTTCCCATTGCCATTTTCATGGCATGTATGTTCATTTGTATCGCATGTGTTAATGCATGCTTTTCCCATAGACTCCCATGTTAAAAAAATGCAGCACCAAAAAACATTGCATACCGCATTTTCTGTTGCACTTGCAAAAACACCTAACGTCAAATGCATGCACGTTTGCGTTTTTTGCATTGGAGCCTATAGGTTTGTTAATGCATGTGTTTTTCAACATTTGCACATGAATATAGCGCATGCATTTAGCAAAAAGTCTGACCCTAGCCTTATTAATATAAATATAAGTTATAACAAAGCACTAATTAGGATTCTTCTAAATCGTACCCCCTAGTCACGAGCATCGTTTCTAAAGTTCTACATACAGTTTCCTTTATCCGATAGTAAACCGTAGCACATAACAATGGGCTTGATGTGGATGTCCTGTTGCACCTGACCTTAACAGTCTAGTTCACAACTGGTGTAAGGTCAGCCGGCCAGCAGACTGTGGGTGTGCAACACTAAAATCCCATGGCAAAAATGGCAGCCAGCCACATACTAGAAAAACACCATAAAGGCTTCCTCCTGACGCTTCCTGTCACCTGCACTGGGATTCACATTGGGTTACTAAGAGGAAAAAACAGTTTTCCTTTCTATAGTTAGAGGACAAAGCACCCACTAGGAATGAGAGCAATACATGGAATATAGAGAATCAAATGGGAAAATGCCGGTCAGTGTAATCAGATTACCCTTGTATTGCATTTCTTAATCACTTATAATATCACTACTTGCCAGTTTTAGTTCTTATTTTAATCTTGTTGCTCCCCAATTTTTTTTATCCGCCATTAGCACTAAATAAGGGGCCTTTTACACTTGCGTTTATTTCCTGATCTGGAAGATCAGGAAAAAAACAGATTTTTACAGGATCATTTTTTTTGCCCGTTCACTTTAATGATTTCAGGCAGAATCTTGTTGCTTCAGGTTTTTTCCTGAAATCATTAAAGTGAATGGGCAAAAAAAATGAATCCTGTAAAAATCAAGTTTTTTCCTGATCTTCCAGATCAGGAAAAAAACACAAGTGTAAAAGGCCCCTTAAAAAGTTCACTTCTTCGGAACTATATAGGAACTATATGCGTATTTTTCGCACTATAAGGCGCACCGGATTATAAGGCGCACCCTCAAAAAATGACTTTTAAGCCGTCTTGGTCCATATATAAGGCGCACCGGATTATAAGGCGCACCATATTACCATAAAAAAAAAAAAAAGCTCAGACTCCAGTATCCCTGTGTAGCCTCCCATCACCCTCCAGCATCCCTCTGTAGCCTTCCATCACCCTCCAGCATCCCTCTGTAGCCTCCCATCACCCTCCAGCATCCCTCTGTAGCACCCCACCACCCTCCAGTATCCCTGTGTAGCCTCCCATCACCCTCCAGCATCCCTCTGTAGCACCCCACCACCCTCCAGTATCCCTGTGTAGCCTCCCATCACCCTCCAGCATCCCTCTGTAGCACCCCACCACCCTCCAGTATCCCTGTGTAGCCTCCCATCACCCTCCAGCATCCCTCTGTAGCACCCCACCACCCTCCAGTATCCCTGTGTAGACTCCCATCACCCTCCAGCATCCCTCTGTAGCACCCCACCACCCTCCAGTATCCCTGTGTAGCCTCCCATCACCCTCCAACATCCCTCTGTAGCTCCCCACCACCCTCAAGTATCCCTGTGTAGCCTCCCATTACCCTCCAGCACCCCCACAGTCAGACACACACACACACACACACTCAGACACACACACATACACACACATACACACTCAGACACACACACACACACATAAACACTCAGACACACACACACACAAACTGATTTTTACTTTTTATACTGGTACTTTGGCTTACTGTACTGTGTGGCAAGGCACTCTCAGCGCTGGAGCCCTCAGCAAATCACAGCGTTGGAGCCCACAGCCAATCACAGCACTGGAGCCCACAGCCAATCACAGCACTGGAGCCCACAGCCAATCACAGTGCTGGAGCCCTCAGCCAATCAGAGGCTATGGGCTGACGTCAGCTGGCCTCGGATTGGCTCAAGGCTCCTGGGCGGAGCTGTGATTGGCTGATGGGCTCCTGGGCTGTGAGCGCGCGCAAAACAGCGGCGGCACCGGACACCGGACAGCGGGGACGGCGGCTGGTGATCGCGTCCCCGCACGTGATGAGAGGCAGGCACCGGCACCAGCACACCAGCATGGATGGCGGGGACGGCGGCTGGTGATCGCGTCCCCGCACGTGATGCGAGGCAGGCACCGGCACCAGCATGGATGGCGGGGACAGCGGCTGGTGATCGCGCCCCTGCACAGAGATGCCAGGCAGGCACCGGACAAAGGGGGATGGCGGCACAAAGGTATGCCTTATTTTCTGGGGGGTGCCAAATATTTGCAGGCAAATGGCACCTCCTTAGCACTCTGGGAAAAATCCGTATATAAGGCGCACTGCACTATAAGGCGCACCTATGATTTCTGGGAAAATCTTAGTCTTTTAGGTGCGCCTTATAGTGCGGAAAATACGGTAATTTATAAAACAAAGGAAAATGGGGCATTACCAGTGTGAAATGTGAATATTAGAAGAGCACACTGTCAGTCATTATATGTCTCACACTGGTAACAGTCCTTTCATTTAAAGGGAACCAGTCAGCTACTTTGGACTTCCTACTTTGAACGAATCCGGCAAAACCGCAAGTGCCACATATGACCACAAGTCCCATATGGAAAGAATTGAGCTGAACGCAGGCATGCCACAAGTGATGTGGCAAAATGCCAGATGTGCAGTATAATATATATATTATATACCGTATATACTCGAGTATAAGCCGAGTTTTTCAGCACAAAAATTGTGCTGAAAAGTGCCCCCTCGGCTTATACTCGAGTCAGTGATGGCTCAAGGTGGGTGGGGGGCGGTGTCCAGGGGCTGGAGCAGGCGGGGGGAGGTCGTAATAGGAGCGGCCGGTCACGTGGGGCCGCTCATTAGTGCAATGCAATATGCACTGCATCCCCCTGTCCATCAGCGGCAGGGGGAGCGGTGCATATTACATTGCACTGTCAGCGCTCACCCCATTAGTGGTTTACAGGCCCCCCTTGCTGCCGCACACCTGTAAAAGAATAGCTCATTCATACTTATCCTCCTCGCTCTTTCATCGCGCGTCCTCCGGTCTTCTTCCTGCTTGTACCTGGTGGGCACAGCAGCAATGACGTCATTGCTTCTGCGCCGGTCACATGACGCCGGGTACAAGCAGGAAGAAGACCGGAAGACGCGCGGTGACAGCGAGGAGGATAAGTATGAATAAGCTATTCTTTTACAGGTGTGCGGCAGCAAGGGGGTCTGTATATACCACTGGGGGGGGGCTTGTATATACCACTGGGGGGAGCCTGTATATACCACTGGGGGGCCTGTAAATACCACTGGGGGGGCCTGTATATACCACTGGGGGGCCTGTATATACCACTGGGGGGCCTATATATACCACTGGGGAGGCCTGTATATACCACTGGGGTGGCCTGTATATACCACTGGAGGGCCCTGTATATACCACTGGGGGGCCTGTATATACCACTGGAGGGCCTGTATATACCACTGGGGAGGCCTATATTTAAAAAAAGCAGGTCACTTAAGCGATATCGTTCAGTAAATTGATGCGTGTGATGTGGCCCTTAGTAATAACTGTATATTAGCAGTAAAGATATTTGGTGATTGTGTTGTAATGCACTGGTGAGGATACCTGCTGCTAAACAGTCACACAAACTGATATGGATGTATCACAGCAAAACAGCATAAACAATATATCACAAGTAATTTTCATCATATATCTCTATTTTTTGAGGACGCTTCGCTTGAGAATTCCAGTGCATGCTGGTAAACTCGAATGAAATGTCATCAGGGGACAGAGGCTGCAGTCACTAACACAGCCTCTGCCTCATATGATCATTTCAGGGGCTGTGCTAGTCCCTGCATGCTGTGCACACTGTCAGCCCGCTCTTAGTTGCAAGCTCAGTCATCAGTAATGGGCAAAGTTTTCAGAATACCTGGCATGCAGATACCAGTGATGTCACTTGTGGAGGCAGAGCTGGTGTCTGCATGCCGGGTATTCTGACAATTCTCTGTTGCCGACTCCTTATTGCTGATCTGAGCCGGCAACAGAGCACATGCTGTTAATGTGCACATTGCACAGAATGCAGGGACTAGCCCAGATCCTGACATGAGTGTCAGTGATGACCCTTTGTTTCATGAAGGGGGGCAGAGGCTGTGGCAGTGACTGCACTAAGGCTGGTTTCACATTTGCCTTCGGCTCTGTGCATATGACAGGGGCCGAAAGCGTGCTGCGTCGCATGCATCGTGCGTCCCTTTGCTTAACATGGGGACGCACGGTGTATGATTTTGCCTGCGGATGCATGCGTTTGCGTCTGCATGCGTTTTTTTCTCAGAGCACAGAAATGCAACTTATTGAATGTTCTGTGCATCCGAGGAAGCATGATTTGTACACAAGCCTCTGCAAGAGTACAAATCATACATGGAGCCCAATTGGTGCGCAGGGCCATCCAGATAGCAACGCAGGTAAACGCTGCAGATTTTCTTCTCTCCTCCCGACATCATCTTCTCTCCTCCTCCCATCATGTCCTCTCCTCCCGACATCTCTTCTCCTCCTCCCGACATATCTTCTCCTTCTCCCTACATCTCCTCTCCTCCTGACACCTCTTCTCCTCCTCCCGACATCTCCTCTCCTCCTCCTGTCATTTCCTCTCCTCCCGACACCTCCTCTCCTCCTCCTGACATCTCTTCTCCGCCTCCCAACATCTCCTCTCCTCCTCCCGACATCTCTTTCCCTCCTCCCAACATCTCCTCTTCTTCTCCCGACATCTCCTCCCAGCTTATAATGGTTTCTTATAGACATTTTGATGTGAAGCATGCAGATAATCAGCTCTGCGTTCACATCAATATGTCTGCGTTCAGCACTGTGTTTGCGTCTGCGTTCAAGACACATGCATACTGAACACAAATGTGAAGTCTGCCTGATTCTCAAACAAAGCATCATCAAAAAAGGCTGTAGGAAAAAAATAGTAAACCTGTTACATAGGGTAGATAGGAAAGGAGAGGGAATTTTTAACTAAAGTATATTACAGAATAGTTTAGATTAGTGCCTTAAGAGACAGGAATTTAGGATGAAAATTACCGTATTTTTCGGATTATAAGACGCACTTTTGTTCCCCCAAATTTTGGGAGAAAGTGGGGGTGCATTTTGTAATCCGAATATGTGGAGGCAGCAGAGGCTGGGGGGCAGCTCTGTAGCGTGTCCGGGGCTGTAGTGGGCTGGCTGCAGGGCTGCAGAGAGAGTGGGGAGATCTCCTGCTCCCGCTTATTTAATATGCACTGACGCTGTCCATCTCTCAGTGCTGAAGTTGCACTGAGAGATGGACGGTGGAGAGCAGTGCATATTAAATGAGCCTGCACTCACCCCCCGCTCTCTGCAGCCCCTCCATATGCCCCCTCCCATGCCCTATATATGGCTCCCCCACATAATACACCCACCCCCTCAATATGCTGCCCCCACGTAATATGCTGTTCCCCCCCCCTCCATTAGAAAGATGGTCCCTCGCCCTGCACTCCCCCCATCATTAATGCGCCCCCACGCTGGCCGGCAGAAGATAGAATAAAAAAACCCTCCTTCCTCACCCTCCGGTGCTAAGCTCAAAGCGTCACCGCCGGCTCCTGGTCTCCATGGTGCTCTGCTTCTTCCGCTCATGTGATCGGGCATAAGCGATGACATCATCGCCCGATTACATGGGCGGAAGAAGCAGAGCACCATGGAGACCAGGAGCCTGCGGTGACGCTTTGAGATTAGCACCGGAGGGTGAGGAAGGAGAGTTTTTTTATTCTATCTGCTGCCGGCCAGCGTGGGGGCGTATTAATGATGGGGGGAGTGCAGGGCAAGGGACTATCTTTCTAATGGAGGGGGGGAAACATCATATTACGTGGGGGCAGCATATTGAGGGGGTGGGTGTATTAAGTGGGGGGGTCATCAATAGGGGACGTGTGCCATCAAGGGGGACGTGTGCCTGCGGTAGGGGACATGTGCCATCAAGGGGGACGTGTACCTGCAGTAGGGGACATGTGCCATCAAGGGGGGACATGTGCCATCAAGGGGGGACGTGTGCCTGCAGTGGGGGACGTGTGCCTGCAATGGGGGACGTGTGCCAGCACAAGGGGACGTGTGCCTGCAATGGGGGATGTGTGCCTGCAATGGGAGACGTGTGCCAGCTATGGGGGATGTGTGCCAGCTATGGGGGACGTGTGCCAGCTATGGGGGACATGTGCCAGCTATGGGGGACGTGTGCCAGCTATAGGGGACGTGTGCCAGCTATGGGGGACGTGTGCCATCAATGGGGGACGTGTGCCATCAATGGGGGACGTGTGCCAGCTATGGGGGACGTGTGCCAGCTATGGGGGACGTGTGCCAGCTATGGGGGACGTGTGCCTGCAATAGGGGACGTGTGCCATCAATGGAGGACGTGTGCCAGCTATGGGGGACGTGTGCCTGCAATAGGGGACGTGTGCCATCAATGGAGGACGTGTGCCTGCAATGGGGGATGTGTGCCTGCAATGGGGGATGTGTGCCAGCTATGGGGGACGTGTGCCAGCTATGGGGGACGTGTGCCTGCAATAGGGGACGTGTGCCATCAATGGAGGACGTGTGCCAGCTATGGGGGACGTGTGCCTGCAATAGGGGACGTGTGCCATCAATGGAGGACGTGTGCCTGCAATGGGGGATGTGTGCCTGCAATGGGGGATGTGTGCCAGCTATGGGGGACGTGTGCCAGCTATGGGGGACGTGTGCCAGCTATGGGGGACGTGTGCCAGCACAAGGGGGCTATATCCAATATAAGGGTGCCATATCCAGATTAAGGGGGCTAATTCTAGGATGAGGGACCATGTACCAGGATGAGGGGGCTATGTGGAACATACACGCTATATGATTTGTTAGACGGACACTGGCATTATAAGACGGACCCCATTTAACATTAAAAATATTTTTTTTCTCTTTTCCTTCACCAAAATTGGGGGTGCGTCTTATAATCAGGTGCGTCTTATAAAGCGAAAAATACGGTACCTTGTATGTTGGACTACCCCTTTAAGTAATAGGCCTAGATCTGCTATGTCTGTGAATCAGCCTGTAACCTACATGCTGTGTACCAAACAAGGTTAAAGTCATAGGTTGTTTGTCAACTTGTATTAGATAGATAATAACTCAACGATTTGTATCTGTCATGCAGGACAAGACAAATGCTGTATCTAAGTGTCGCCATGAAAAGGATGAAGCTTGTCACTGAGGCTCAGTATCATCTCTTAGCATCAGTTTCAAATCCAGAGAATCTTTTTTCATCTGTCTACTTTGTATTACCATGTCTAATAAAAACCTGGACTGACAGCCTTGTAAGAAAAGTGTCCAACAAGGACTTGTGTTCTTCTTCCTAATGTAACTGATGTGGCCAAATGCCAAGAAGTCAGAATAATGTGTTGCATAATTTAACAGTGCAGAGGAAGGTCACTGTGCTAGCTGCAATATCTCTCCTTCCTGTGATGTGTAATATATTGGATCTGATGGGTGACCACCCAATGTTTGACACTGGAAGGGATAAACTGCTCTTAGTACATGATGTTCTTAGTAAATGTTACTAGGTTTACTTACAGATAACGGTTACTAGTAATACTAGTCTATCTCCTGTCATGCTCATTCACTTAAACCGTGCCAGTCTGAAGTCATGGCTATATTTGTCCTTACCCTGATCCTATTGAGAAAAGGTTATCAGGATGAAGGGTTCTAAAATACACTGAACAGCTTAATGTGAAATACATGATAAACATTTTACTAATATACGGTACTGTGCAAAAGTTTTATTCAGGTGTAGAAAAAATGCCGTGAAGAAAGCTTTCAAAATGAAAGTTATAATAGTTTATTTTACAATTAACAAAATGCAATGTGATGGAATAAAAATAATCTAAAGCAAGTTAATATTTGATGTGACCATGCCAGCATTCATTCTCCTCAGTAAACCTGACAGTGAAGTTGGGGACCTAACTGCACCTCTACTGTGGATGGCGTCTGTCTCTTCTTGTAATCCCACACAGATGATGATGTTGAGATCAGGGTTCTAGAAAGGTCATATCAGCACTTCCAGGACTCCTTGTTCTTCTTCATGCTCAGGGACGTTTATATTGACATTGGCGGTATATTTGTGGTCACTGTCCTCCTTCTGAATATATTTATTGCCAATCAAATGCCTCCCTGATATTACATGATGGATACGTATCTGCCTGCATTTTTCAGCATTAAGGTACTCATTAATCTTGACCAATTGCTCAACTCTATCTGAAATGCAGCCCCAATCATCAAAAAAACATCCACTATATTTCACTGTTGCCTGCAGCATTGTACCGCTTGCCAGCCCTTCGGTGAACAAACTGCTTTCTGTTACAATCTGCAAATTGAGGTTCTGATTTGGCTTTTAATCCTAAATCATATTGCAAGGCATGTTAAAGGGTCAATTGTGACTTTTAGGATTCCTACCTCCAATAGGTGGCACTAGTTTGTCTTCTTCCTCTCTGAAAAGACAATTTGCTTAGCAAGCAATCTGTTCTTAATGACATTGGCTGTATGTTTGGGGTCATTGTCCGGCTACAGAATAAATTTGGAGCCAATCAGATGCCTCCCTGATGGGATTGCCGATAAGCTGCCTTCTGTTACAGCCAAATATTTCACATTTTGACTCAACCCTATGAACTGTAAGCTGCGGAATATGCTGGTGTGACATACAGTCACGGCCAAAATTGTTGGCACCCTTGAAATTGTTCTAGAAAATGAAGCATTTCTCCCTGAGAATTATTGCAATGACACGTTTTGATGTTTTTTGATACACGTTATTCCTTTGTGTGTATTGGAACAACACAGAAAAATACTGAAAAAAAAATGAAAAATTAGACATATTTTTACACAATACTCCAAAAATGGGCTTGACAAAATTGCTGGCACCCTCAACTATTTGCTTGCACAACCTTTCGAATAAATAACTATAATTAATTGCTTCTTATAACCATCAACAGGCTCCTTACACCTCTCAGCTGGAAATGTGGACCACTCTTCTTTTGAAAACTGCCTTCTCTCAACAGCAATTTTAAGATCTCTCCACAGCTGATCAATGGGAGTTTTGACTGTATATAAAGATCATTATTATTTTTACTGCCATTTTCTGCAACTCAATTCTTTTGATTTTGTGCATAGTTGAGTTGGAATACCGTCTGCATCAAACATGTTTTTTTGGCCGCATTTCTTTCAAGAAGATCACTTTTGCAAACTTCTCCAAACACTAGATCTACCATTTTTGAGCAATATGTGCAGTTGACATCTTATAATTTTGATGGGAAGTAAGCATGATATCTCTTTTTGTATTTCATCTGCTGCATTACATTTCCTTGACAATGTGCCAGTTTCTTAGGCTGCCTTCACACTTGCAGATGGATCTGCAGCGTTTTGCAGATGCATCTGCAAGTGTGAGCATGCTGACCGCGGCCCCTATGTTTATAATAGGGCGCACGCAGTGTGAAAGCTCTCATTCACTCCAATATGTGTACTGTCAGCAGGCGTATGCCTGCTTACAGATCACACTCTCCCGCCCGCAGCATGGACGCTACATCTCGCGTCCACAGTGCGGACGGGAGTGTGTGATCTGTCAGCAGGCATACGCCTGCTGACAGTACACATATTGGAGTGAATGAGAGCTTTCACACTGCGTGCGCCCTATTATAAACATAGGGCCGCGGTCAGCATGCTCACACTTGCAGATGCATCTGCAAAACGCTGCAGATCCATCTGCAAGTGTGAAGCCAGCCTTAGTGCCTTTACCAAAGCCTCTCCTTTGTAGTAGAATTTGGTTTCTTACCTAGGTTTAAACCATCCACACAGTTGTTCTCTTAGGCCCCCTTCACATCACACTTTTTGCAGATCCGTGGCTATCGGTTGTAAAACAGATAGCCACAGATCCAATTTGGCCTCCATGTATTCCTATGGGCACGGATTGGTCATTAATGGCCATCCGTGTGTGCCAGTTTTATCAGGGATCTGCTTTTTTCTGTTTCCCAAAATAAGAGACTGCTCCAATTTTGGGCTGCTCTAAGAAAAATCAGACACAATCGGACAGAATCGAATCTGACGTTGTCCTATTCAAGTTACATGGGGATCTATGGAGCCCGCATCCGGTTTTAGTGTACTGAGTATGCTCAGTACACTAAAACTGCTCTGTTCCTGTAATTTAACTTTAGCAGTGTATCTACATACACTACTAAAGTGAAATTAAAAAGAGCAATGTGTTAAAAATAAAAAACAAATGTTCACCTCTCCGCCGACTGTCTCGCGATGCGAGGCGTCCACGTACAATGGCTGCAAGAACCTTAATCAGCTGACTGGTGGCAACCAATCAGCTGATGTGTCACATGACAGCATCAGCTGAGTGATTTAAATCGCACACGAAAACTGATCAGCAGGCAGGCGATTTAAGCCGCTCAGCTGATGCTGTCATGTGACACATCAGCTGATCGGTTGCCACCAATCAGCTGATTAAGGTCCTTGGGCCATCAGACATGGACGCCTCGCATTGCGGGACACTCGGCAGAGAGGTGAGCATTTTTTTTTGTTTTTAACCAATTTTTCTTTCGCTATCACAATGTATGTAGATATATTGCGAAAGCGAAAATAACAACCCCAACACCACTTACCTGCACTTTGCAGGCTCAGGCTCCTTCTAGCTTCTGGATCCCTCAAAATCACGGAACCAAACACAGAAATGGCATTTGGAGTTACAAATCCGGGCCTGTGTGGTCCTGCAAAAAACAGGATTCCCATGGACTGGAATAAAACGTGATGTGAAGGGGTCTTATAGGTAAATTGCAAAGCGACTTTTTTTTTACGAAGAATTTACAACTTTACTGATTAAAAAGATGAGACTACTTTAAAATAAAATAAGCACACAGTATTCAAAATCAAAAGTTATCCCTTTTCTTTGGATAGGAAAATAAAATTACTAATTACTGGGAATCCAACCACAAGGACCCCTAGCAATCACAAGAATAGGGTTCTGTACCCTGAAATAAAGGCTCTACATTGGTCCTTCTCAGGGTGCACCAAGCCCCTCTGCCGCCTGAGCTGCGGCACCGGGGGGTACCGGGGGGGGGGTACCGGGGGGGGGGGTGCTGTTGAGCCGTGGGCGCCTCTTCTGTCCCTCTCCCGGGTCGCGCCGCTTACCTGCGGTGCGCTCGGGGTGAGCGGCCGGCGCCATGACAGGGGGAGGCTGCGTGCATGAGGCGCCGCTTCTGCACTGCCGCTCCCCCTGCCGGCTGCCGCCTGAATGACAGGGCTCACCTTGTCCAATGGACGGTGCGGCCCTGGTCCTTCTTAGGCTACGTTCACACATTGCACATTTTTTGCGCGGGCACTTTTTCCACCCGCACAAAAAAGGGCCTTAAAAAACGTGGTGCATTCACACACCGCGTTTTTTTACGTGCTCACTTCTCCCCCAAAATCGAAGGGGAGAAATTATGTCACACAGGGGAGGAACAATCCTCCTCTGTATGACATGTGTGACGGCCCCTTTTGGGTTTCATAGGCATTAATATACACTAAGAAACCCAAAATAAACTAATCCAAATGTGTTGAAAATAATAAAAATTGAATACTTACCATTTGCCGGGAGTTCTGGTTACCGGGAGCCAACACAACCAAAGGTACTGACCTTCCAGGGCCTATCAAAATCGTTCATTGACCGCTCGCAGTCATGTGATATGTGACGTGCTATGACGCGCATATCACATATTCTAGAGTGACAACCTCTGCGATCTGTTAAGGCGATATTTAGGGGTCATCTTTGACACTATGCCTTGCCTCTGTCTCCTTTTCACCCCTGCCCATAATGTTTTTTCTCTAATTTATGAATTCCATGCTTGAATGTGGGTTAATTAGTGTTTCTTGGTGTGACAATGGCATCTTTACTACTCCAGCTTCCTTCTTATTTGGATTGGGACTTATGGGGGCTTCTAAATGTTAGCTTATTTTAAGTTTCTCTCCCTAAAGATTGTTCATTCTGTTAGTTTAAAGCTCGTCATAGCCTAACACATGGCAGAAATGTAATATGAACGTAGCCCAAGGGTAGTGTATTTTATTTTAAGGTTCTAGGGTAGAAATTACCTCTGCATTCTGGAAATATTGACATCCAATGGAGAGAAGTCATTAATGTCTGCAGTTTCATTTCTCCTCATATAGTATACGGTATACTGGAACACATATACCCAGCCTTGAGCACTGATTATCTCTACAGTTAAGGCTGCTAGAGGAAATGTGACCAATTTGCAGGGGGACATATTTCATCAATAAATGAAGTTGTATCAGAATGACAGATCCTGTAAACCATGATAAATCCATGTCCTCTGCTTGGATGGTAATCGAATTGTATGGCTATAGTTCTAGTATTTACTAGTGGATTTAGTAATGGACAGTAATTTTCCTTCCTGAGTTTGGAGCACATAAAATACTGACGTGAAGAGTTCTGAATCATTGCCATTACCTGAGAAAACCCCAGGAAGTGGTTGGAAATGAGGAACGAGATGAGACTTGCCCAAGCAAGAGATCCTATCACATCCACATTACACTTTACTCACAGCTGCTGCTCACATGCTGACGTCCCCAAAGTGGAGCAACAATGAAGATTTTGTGAAGGCTGGCAGCAACTAATCTTCTCTCAGACAGATCAGGGGAATCATTTGCATCCTAGTGAGTAAGTAACCTGGGAACTTGCCCAGCAGATTAATCATTTACCACATTTTCATGATCTACCTACTGTACTTAACAGACCTGTTCTTTGTATATATTTGAGGTTGGAGAGTATCTATATCTACGTTTCTCAAGACTGTTGACTTCTGAAAATGAAGAAACCAAAAGTGTCAATAAAAACAGACTGGAGTAAGAGTCACACCTGTAAACCCAAGGCAATAGGAAGCACTGTGAGCTGATGATGCGTTTGACTACGAAGTCATGTGTCCTGGAACCTTTCCATGTCTCTACATCACACATAACAACGCTGCATGTTATGTGGTGTATACTATGCGTTAGGGTAAGTTCACACGGGTACAGTGTTTTTGCTGTATTTTTTTAAACAACTTACTTGGTGTGTAAAATTTGCAGTATATTCAATGAAATTTCCGAACTCTCCTGCACATTAACTCTCATGACAACTATGATTGAGTCACAGCCGAAACGCGTCGGCCTTTAGTGGGTATTTTTTTCTGCCTGAGTGTTATGCTTTTGTCTGTAACTATTAAAGAGCATTTTTTTCCCACATATTCTGAATTGCCTTCCTTTCTCAGCACTGGACACCTTCATTTTTCTGCAGTTTCGACCTGTGAGCCCAGACCTGGGTTCGTCCATTTGGGATGTCAGGATCTCACAATGCTTAAAGGAACACTGTTAAGTCATTTTTCAGTATGATACTAATATTACCCTTGCATAGGCCCTGGGCAGACCTTTTAAAAACATGTAAAATCATTATATTACCGTTTGTAGTTTTCCATGTTATCACCATTGTTAGACCCTGCAGGGAGCTGCTGTATTAGTCATGTCCCATTATATGTAGAGACGATTAGTCCTGTATAAACTGATGTGTAATTACTCACACTTTCTCAGCAGCTCTCTCCTCTCCTCTCAGCAGCTTTCTCCTCCCTCCTCCTTCTCAGCAGCTTTCTCCTCCCTCCTCCCTTTGCTAACAGTGCAGTGTCAGGTTTCACTTACAGGTCTGTTCAGTTGATATCACCACGGAGGGAGAGAGCTACTGCAAGTCTGACTTAGGCCAGTTTCACATCACGACATAATCAGGTCCGGGGCTGTCCGGTGTGAACCGCACAGCCCCGGACCCGATTTTGAAACAGAACCGAAGTTTTGCATCTGGATTTGGCAGATTGCAGCAGCAGGAGCTGACATTTCAAGATCGTGGCTAGCGGGGAGCTAGCCGTGGTCCTGAAATCTCTGCAGGGGACAGATCCAGGTGCTGAAGTTTAGCAGTGCTCGCTGCTAAACTTCAGCACCCGGTGTCTGGCTCCCGGATGTGATATTTTTTTTGGATCCGGCGCCATAGACTCTCATGTTAGAGGGTGCGGATCGAATTTTGTCAGATTTTTGCCCCGGACACAAAAACACTGCTAGCAACGTTTTTGTGTCCGGGAGAAAAATCTGAATTCTCTCAGATCCTCCCGGACAGATGGAAACCGGATGGCAAATAGCTGCCATCCGACTCCATAAGACTGCATTAGCACAAAATCGGCTCCGGGGCTGTCAGGTTCACACCGGACAGCCCTGGACCTGATCAGGCCGTGGTGTGAAACGGCCTTAGCTAGACTCCATTTGTTTTTGTAAGCAGATATCCTGCTGTGCTGTGACAGTTTCTGTGTTATAGTTCACCTCTTGAGATGCTGCACACAGAGAGCAGAGAGGAGAATACAGTCCCCTCAGTGATCTCCTGTGCAGTGATGTGACATACTGTACATATACATGCGTGGAAAGTGGATAGCAGAGAACTAAGTAGATCATTCACTGTGATTGACAGATGTAATTAACGTGATGAAGCTGAACTGGGCACTACAGTTCTAGGATCTGTAGATCACTTGTAAATCAATAAAGTCACATCTGCTCCACAGCTCCCCATTCCTCCTCAGCTATCACTCATGCTATTGCTGAGATCAGGAGGTGTGTCAGAGAAGTGGACCCCCTGGGGGCTCTAGGATCATCTTACTTTCCTGCCCCCTCACACTTCTGTATGGGCAGGGGCATGGCAGGGGCTTAGCTACCGACCCCATGGTCACACTACAATCTTGACACTGATATACTGTACAATCCTATGTAATGTTAGAACAAGGGTGTTCTCCCTTCAAATAACAATCATGTCAAAAAGCAGATACAAATACATGTTGTTATCTTCTGCTGTACAATGATATGATGGTGCATAATGTGCACCATCATGTATGAGAATAGGAGCGGAGGCAAAGCACTATATTGATTGATGCAGCACTGCCATGGTCTTCCCTCCCCAATATCAACTTGGTAGCTTTCTGTCCTTGAAACTATCACTATGCATGACTGAATTTCTCTGTACCCTGAGGGAGGGGTGAGTGCTGAGGAGCAGATATGATTTTATTGATTTGTAAGCAATCTAAACATCCTAGAACTGCAGTATACAGCTCAGCTTCATCATGTAGGAGGCAGGGACAGTACTAAAATGTTATCTCCCCAGAGTACCCCTTTAATCCTTTGAACCTAGCCACAAGTAAAATGCATTTGTAAAATATACACTGAGCATGTTCCCACGATCAGAGTTTGCAGTGTTTTGGACATAGAGTGTTGTCACTACCTCCAAACCGCTGTGTTGTACAGTACAAGCACAGTGGATGGATTTGGAGAAATCCTGTGTTTGTTGTGCTTGTTTTCTCTACATTGTAAACTGACATTCAGGGCGGTTTCCACCACCACACCATGTTCATTTATTACTACAGAGTCGTAGACGATCTCGGTGGGTGAATGCAGGGAGAAGTCGCTGTATTCTGAGCATTGACCACATGGGTGGCTGCATTCACCCACAGAGATCACCGCATCCATGCAGGAGACACTTTTTTTTTTTAAATGAAAAGCAGCAAGTCAATTGCTTTAGTGTTTTTGCAGTTTTTACCCTATTTGAATGGCTAAAATAAACGCAACGATAAGGCTGAAACAACTGTCTTTGCTTATTTATTTTGCTGCAACTGTAAAACACAGTGTGTGAACATACCCTAAGTATAAGTAATAAATCTCTTCTCTACACTGACTGGTCCTGAAGGAAAGCTTGAGTCCTGAAGGGTTGATTACAATAACACCAGGGATTAAATGAATGTGAAACCCTAGAAATGAACGTTAACAGGGAAGAATAATACAAATTCATTATGCTGCTATTAGTGGGAACACAGTGTACCCGCATTCTCCACCAGTGAGCCGTCTGCATTTTCCAGCACATGTGGAAGGTTTTGCTGTTTGGGTCACAGCCTGTTTGGAAGGAATGTAGAAGTCTTGTAAGTAATACACCTCGGATTTTCCACTCCTGCTGTGCCCACATCCTTTTATCAATTTTACACGAAACAAGGATTCCTAGAAACGTTACCATTAAAAGAAGCATTTGGCGTAATTTAAAGAGTTGGAAAAAATGTCTCATGGCCTTTGGGACTGCTGTGTGGGGCACTGCACGATGTACTATATCGGCTACAAACAAGCTATCCTTTGAGAAGCATGTGTATTAAGAGACAGCCATTACTCATACATATAGAACTTTATGTTTACAAATGTTCTGATTTATGCTTGTCTTTCTAGTCACTTATCCCAGCATCCAAGAACATCAAGGTTCACAGCTAGCAAAAAGCAGTAAAGTCTTATTGCAAGCTGTTACCCAGCCACATAAGGGAGGACGCCTCTGCATGAACAGATGTGATCAGAGCTCTCAGCTACAAGTCGCTGCAACTAAGTGGCCCCAAATTACAGAAGAACAACACTCACAAATCTGAATTTAGGACAAGAATATTCCCATGTTTACTAGCTCTAGATTTTACACTCATCGTCTTTCATATGATATATCTTTCAATATTACAGCAAGCCATGTCCAAGGACTAAAATGTAAAATACACTAAACTGCACCCTATAGCCATCTTCTGTATTTCCACATAGCCAACATTCTAGCACATGTTCACAATATTGTCACAGCTTCCCAGGCACCTACATGTCACATTATCTTCAAATAAGCAATAAATTAATACAAAGCACATAGTCAATGGCTTTAATCCAAATTACATCTCTTTTTCTCAAGTCCTAAGAAGTTCAAACTGGTCAAAGCAGTACGTATGTTTTGTACAAAGATCCTTATGGCAGCACGAACAGTCCTTGTTGTTTAATATTAGGGGACAAAAAGCATTCAAGGTCAATATGTCAAATGACTTACATAGGTAACTTCTACAGGGTGGGCCATTTATATGGATGCACCTAAATAAAATGGGAATGGTTGGTGATATCAACTTCCCGATTGTGTCACATTAGTATATGGGAGGGGGGAAAACTTTTCCAGATGGGTGGTGACCATGGAGGCCATTTTGAAGTCGGCCATTTTGGATCCAACTTTATTTTTTTCAATGGGAAGAGGGTCATGTGACACATCAAACGTATTGAGAATTTCATAAGAAAAACAATGGTGTGCTTGGTTTTAACATAACTTTATTCTTTCATGAGTTATTTACACATTTATGACCACTTATAAAATGTGTTCAAAGTGCTGCCCATTGTGTTGGATTGTCAATGAACCCTCTTCTTCCACTCTTGCCCCTGGATATCTGAATCATGTAGCAATTTTAGGTATCCAGTGGCATTGAGGTCTCCATTGATGAAGAATGGCCCACTATCTTTGTACCCCATATCCACAGCATACCATCAATTTTTGTGTTCCAACAGTCTTGGAGGGATTTTATCCACTGTGGGTTATTGTCAGACCAATAGCGGTGGTTTTGTTTGTTAACTTTACCATTCACAAAAAAGTTTGCCTCATCACTCATCTGAAGGCAATTGTCTATGCTGTGAAGATAGAGATGTGCAGCATCTGAAACAACAGATACTGGAAGCCTGTGCTAGCATTTCTTTGTGGTGTTGCCATCAGTGTGTCAAGAGTGGGAGAAGAGGGTTGCAATTACAATCCAACACAATGGGCAGCACTTTGACACATTTTATACCTCAGTTTTGTTACATAAGTACCCACGATACCTCAGTTTATTGATACATTTTATAAGTGGGATAAACTTGTAAATAATCAGAAGAATAAAGTATTAAAACCAAGCACACCATTGTTTTTCTTATGAAATTCTCAACATGATCCTTTTTCCCGTTGAAAAAAATTAAAGTTGGATCCACAATCGCCGACTTCAAAATGGCCGCCATGGACACCACCCATCTGGAAAAGTTTTCCCCCTCCATATACTAATGTGACACAATCAGGAAGTTGATATCATCAACCATTCCCATTTTATTTAGGTGCATCATATAAATGGCCCACCCTGTATATCTAGCACTAAAAGAATCTCACCTTTTACATTTATGGCATATCCATAGGACAGGGGTATCCAACCTGTAGCTCTGGAGTCAAATGTGGATTACGGGCCCTGATGTGCGGCTCATGACTGCCTTACAGCTTGGTACACAAGCACCAGGTCAAGCAAACAATATGAAGAGCAGGTGTCCAGATGGTGACTTCAGTGAGTAGCCCCATATAGAAGAGCAGATCTTAATGGGGTAAAATAGGAACCCTTGGATCTTGGAATACTGCCTCCATTTAATTTCAATGGAAAAGCTTTGGCTGTCATTATACTGGTAATGATGGTTTTGGGTGTCATTATTGTTGCATGTGGCTCGTGACCCTCTCTCAGGCCTGGATATAGCTCTCAAGGTCAGAAAGGTTGGGGTCCTCTGCCGTAGGATATAACTGAAACACATAGAAAATCTGGGCTCCACCAATAGCATCCGTATACACCTCAATAATGGCCACATCACTTTATGCTTTCAGTGGAAGGATGATCATATTTCCATATAAATGAATGTAATAACTAATTAGCTCTCCACGTACAGCAGCATATGTTAGTGCCCAGTTCTCACAATGGATCCTGATTTCAGTTGAGGTATTATATTTCTATTTTCAAACCATGTTTGCCTCCGCCATTGCCTCTTTGACACAGGAGGGCACTTCATATGCTTGAACATCACCAGACTTGGTGTTAAGGCGGTTGGTTGGGTGCTGATTTTATTAGGTAAACTCATACCTTTCTCCATCTATGCATGAGACATGATAGACAAGGGCGCTGGCATAGCTACTAAAATGAGCACTCAGCTAGCCCCCTTCCAACCCAACTGTGATGATGCACCTAACAAGAAATACTCTCCTGTGTTGTACAGATCACCGGAAGTGGAACATGGGGCTAAGTATAAAAAAGAAAATCAGACATCGTTAAAAATATAAGTACATTTGTAAGTTCTTTATAAAGAAAAGTATTTTTTATAAAAATAAACAAGATAACTTCCTCATGAATAGTTGTCCAGCTGGAGGGATGCCCATTGATCCCGGTGGGCCTCTCTGAAGAGCCATGAGTGAATGAAGTGGTTGATCATGGGCTTCGCCATGACTAGAGGGGCGAATAATCAATCACTCCTCTATGATTGACCACTGCTCTTTGCACATGGTTGACCAATGCTCCATGATTGACCACCACTCTTCAAGGCTCCTGCTCTCAAATTCAGTAGTTGTCCTAGTGGTTGGACTCCCATTGGCTGAGAAGTTTATAAAGTTCAAAATTTGGAACAACTCATTAAGATAATTAGTGCTATAGTAAAAAAAGACATCTCTAGGATATTCTTCTTCTTGACTTTCCTGTTGCATAATGATGGCCTGTTTAAAAGAGGGTATATCAGGTCACCTGTTACCACCTGGTGAATATTAACCCACGCTTCAAACTGAGCTGTTACTCTGTGCTTTCTCCACTCATCAAAAACATTTCTGGCCTGAGCATTTCATAAAGTCTTGAACATTAAATGATATTGTTGAAGCCAAATGTGTGAAAGTAGACAGAAGACCTTAACTTAGCTCTTCAGTTATTAACAATATAAAACAAACAGCAATGACAGCTTAACATTTCTTCATGATAAGTGGTGCTGCATGTTATCGGAAAGTCTAGATTGTAGCTTCATGTGAACATTTGTCACCAATAAGACATATGCTCCAATATTTAGTCACTATCAGAAAGTTTATCCATTAACAATATCCAATATGGAATATTATAACATCTGCATTACTGTTCATCCAGTTGGAAAATTTTAAGACTATTTATGTTATTGTTCTCTTAGAAAAACAACTTTATCTCTGAATACGCATATTATTTGATAACTGACTCTCACACCAAGCACCGAAACTGCAGTAGGCTCAGGAGATCTGCTGCCTGACTGTATCCTTGCATTGTTGTGCAGCTAACATCCACTGGATTACAAGAGGATGCACCCCAGGGCCGTGGGGTACTTGGAGCCGGGCTGTTTAGCACTTCTGGGAGTCACAGGGGTCAAGACCCGGCTTCCGTGATCCTGGGTTCAGTTATAAAAGGCTATTCTTGGCTGGTATAGGGAAAAGGGTGGTTTAAAAGGGAGTTATTCGTGGTTTGTGGCTATAGGTAGCCACCTCTGCTGCAGAACCTCTAGGGATGATGGATAGGCGGCTGGGATGGAGTGGCTCCCCACAGACGGAGCGGATCCCCAGGGCAGTAGATATAATGACTAATAGTCTCTGGCAGGCAGGGATTACCTTAGGCCTCGTTACCTTGTTCAGTGGCCTCCACAGGCTGTCGCCACAGGAATAACACAGTCTCACACTGTTCTGCAATTCTGTTCCCGGGTTTACTCACAGCAAGCTTCAAGTGCAAGAGGTCATCAATGTTACACACCCTTGGATAAGCTCCGGCCTGTGCAGTCTTTGGTAGAACGGGGATGGCAGGTATGAGACCCTCGGTGGTGTGCCTGTCCTTTAGCCTCTCCCTGGTCCTGTCTCTCTCTCAGCACTGCTGTAAGCGCCTATGCGCACAGAGCCCTGATCCTGCAGCCAAGGGTAATGGTGGGTGACTGGTACGTGGTCCCAGGACCCTTGTTCGGCTGCAATCTCTGGGTATACGCCAGGTGTGTGCGCTTCAGCTCCTATGAAGCTCGTAACCTCCAGTTTCAACGGTTCTTGTATGAATGTGTGGCGCCCCTATGGCAAGGCGCCACAGGGAGGCATTGCACCCCAAACAGAAGGTGTAGTGCCTCCGTAGCCATGGATATGGAGGACCCTACAGAGTCTGTACCCCAACATCCATACAGTAGGTCATCTTAGTACAGGGGACCGTATATTCAGTAGTTCCCAGGGGGTGGAGCCTAGATGAGCAGGAGACGAGGAGTGACAGTTAGAAGACTAGTGAGTCAGACGGTGTAAGATAGCAGAGAAGACGGATGCAGGGGACCCTGCGACCGTGACAGTAGGGCACCTCTAAGGTGAGGGGTGACTCAGATGGAGAAGGAAGCTACTCCAGGACTGATCGGAGCCGGCTGGAGACTCAGGTCAACACCGGTGCACCAGAACCGAGGTGGTTAGTTAAGGTCTATCACTAACCGCAGACCGGCAGGCTGTGGGCCCGAAATAAGGGAGCCACAGCACCCATCAAGAAGTCCAACATCAGTCCCACAGCTGGGTTCACGACGCTGAGAAGTACAGAGACTTTAGGCAACAGACCCTGAGGACTAGAGACTAGACTTACGAGTGGGAGTACAGAAGGCCATCAGGGCACAGAAGGGAAAAGGATGAGGAGAGCCATTTTAAGGACACCTCTGACAGACTCTGGAAAAGCCTCCAAAATCTGTGGCTACAGCCCCCGGTTAAACCAGACTGTACCATGTACCGATTTCACCTGGTACAACTAAAGAACTGTTTGAGTTGATCTGGTGTCTGGTCTCCTTTCATCTGTTGCCAGGAGGGCCTCTACAGCATCACAGAGGTGAGGACAACGACTCACATCTTAAATCCTGCTGCCCAGAGGTAAAGCTCCACCTGTGGGGAGCTGTACTACCAAAGCTGCATTTCCATCACCCCAGCGGCTGGCCACAGCGCTGGTAACCCTATTACCAGGCACCACAGGTGGAGTCACGTTACAATTAGCCCATCATAATCACCCCTACCCGCCATTGAGGGTCCAGGGCACGGAACAGGGAACCGACTGATCCCCACTGAACCAGCAACCTGTCCCGGTATCCGAATACCCCTTGCCCTGTCAACCGACTCAAATCCCCTCACCATGTTCAGGGCTGGTCCCTGTTTCTGACCACAACCCCTCAGTCAGGTGGTATCAGTCTGGATTCAGGCGCACAGGCCACTTCAGCTCTGCCGATGCCCCTAGGGTTCCTAGGCTGTTTGGACTCAACTCCTCCCAGCTCTTCACACTAGCTGTTCTCTTGTTGTTACTCAAACTGAAACTACTCCACACTGTTGTTGTTCCACCCACACTTCTCTACCCTTGTTGCTACACTGGGCCTTCCCCCGGGGTTTGTGCCCAGGGTCCCCTGGGTCCTAAGTGTCTGTGTTGTGTTGTATTGAGGATTCACCTTTACCATCCCCCACCTGGGGACTACTGCAGGACCACACCTGTGACTTGGGTGCAGTACCTCTTTGTGGCGTCCTATCCGGTGGGGCGCCACATAACCCTTATGACTTCTAAGGATTTCTTTTATCATGTTGGCAACAAGCCCATAGACATTTAATGAGCAAATAACTATTCAGTGCAGAACATAATATACTAGTTGTGCTGCCATGTGGTGCACCATATTTCCTTTTATTCTCTCAGAGGAGGAAACTATGTAATGCAGTGCCATAAGTCTGTAAGCATCTGTGAGTAAAAAACCCTTCACATGCCTCAATGTAAAAACAAAAAACTCAAACAAAGTCTAGATAGCATAACTTTTAGATATTAGTATTATTTAAAGACGTTGGCCACATTTGGGGACAACTTTTTTGCTACGTGATTTCATTAAAAGTGTTAGCCCGTTTAGTTTTCCCAGGCTCTTGGTTTACCACTCCATTCATCAAAGAAAATCTTAGAAAGAGACAGACAAACGAGTTATAAACTCCCCATTCATAGACTAATGGATTCTTGATTAAATATCACTGTACACAAAATTGTGCAATATATAGACTACAGAAAGCAAGCTGTGTAAAATTTTTAATTGGGGTTTTCAAGTTAAAGACGATCTGTCTCTTCCCCATGGATTAGAATCTAAGTGCAGCACTGAATGCAGCATGTCTGCTGCATTCAGGCAAGGGGTCCCCATGTCTGTGTGCAGCTGGTACCCCGAGATATAGGCTTAGAAAAACTTACAGTTAGAAGCCATGGAGGCTGGCCCTTGTGCTGCAGCCACCCGTAGCACGGGGGCATTTCACGCACCCTGCATCTCTGTGCCGCCTTTCGCCGCCTCCCTCCTGCCAGTCATTTCACCCATGCATGTCCTTGCCCGTGCTCTGTGCATCCTTGTGCTGTTGACGCAGGCACCGAGCAAGATATTGCTTATCGCCACCCCCCTGGCCGCCTGTCCCGCCTCCTGCTGTAATGACGTACTCTACTCCTGTTCTGACATCAGGGCAGGCACAGGCTCTGATGTCAGAGCAGGAGGCAGGACAGGCGTCCTCTACTTTCCCCACCCTGCTCCATAGCATAACAAGGAGCAGGACGGAGAAAGCAGAGGACATCACAGCAGGAGCCAGGACAAGCGTCCTCTACTTTCCCCGCCCTGCTCCTTGACATAACACAGGGTACCATCTCGGGGTACCAGCCGCACACAGGCATGGGGGACCCCTTGCCTGAATGCAGCAGACATGCTGCATTCAGTGCTGCACTTAGATTCTAATCCATGGGGGGGTGGTGACAGGTCCTCTTTAAAATAGGTTGTCTATCTACAGGATAGATGATAACTTGCCAATCCAGAGTCCAATTGGTGGAATTTGCACCACTCGGCATATCAGAGAATTTTTACCTGTAAATCTTTTCAAATTACAAAATAATGTGGCATGTCAGACCCACGACCACCACTCCATACATTTCCTATAGGTCCACCAGAAAAAAATTAACACAGCGCTCGGTAGCACCATAGAAAATGAGTGGAGCTCTGCATTCCAACAGGGATAAAAGCTCCCAGTGGGGATCCTAGAAGGTCCCGTTGGGCAGACCCCACCAGTCAACAACTAGATAGCTGATAACTGCTTTTCACCAGACAACCACTTTTTACAAAATGAAAAAAAGATAATTTCATACAAGAAAGAAAAAAATTGTCCCCAAAGATGGACATCTTGTTTAATATATGTACAAATGGAACTGAAAATCCTGATTGAATTGTATCAGACAGTTCCCTTGGTATGTCACCCTCAGAAATGACTGATCTAAAGAAACCCTGCACTGTAGTTGGTTATTGTGTCCAAGAAAGTCCTGAGTTTCTAAATAATTTTCCCAAGTTAGGCCCCTTTACATCAGCGGTTTACGCTGATGTGCGGCAGATCCGACAGGTGGCGCCGCATGCCGGATCTGCTGCACATCATCCTAAACCGCTGATGTGAAAGGAGCCTTAATGAGACCTAAAGTAATAGACCAACATATGTCTGCCTGCATATCAGACATAGTAACATAGTAACATAGTTTTTAAGGTTGAAGGAAGACTTTAAGTCCATCTAGTTCAACCCATAGCCTAACATGTTGATCCAGAGGAAGGCAAAAAAACCCCATGTGGCAACACTAAGCTCCACATTGGGGGAAAAATTCCTTCCTGACTCCAGATACGGCAATCAGACTAACTCCCTGGATCAACGTCCTATCAAAGAATCTAGTATATATAACTGGTAATATTATAGTTTTCAAGAAAGGCATCCAGGCCCTTCTTAAATGTTAGTAGTGAGTCACTCATTACAACAGCATGAGGCAGAGAGTTCCAAAGTCTTACTGCTCTTACAGTAAAGAATCCACGTCTGTGATTATGATTAAACCTTCTTTCCTCCAGACGTAGAGGATGCCCCCTTGTCCCCGTCTCAGGCCTAAGAGTAAAGAGATCATTAGAAAGGTCTCTGTACTGCCCCCTCATATATTTATACATTATTATAAGATCACCCTAAGCCTTCGTTTTTCCAAGCTAAATAACCCCAAGTTTAATAACCTGTCTTGGTATTGCAGACCCCTTAGTCTTCTAATGACTTTTGTCGCTCTTCTCTGGACCCGCTCTAGTTCAGCTATGTCTTTCTTATACACCGGAGACCAGAATTGTACACAGTATTCTAAGTGTGGTCGCACTAGTGACTTGTATAGAGGTAAAATTATGTTCTCCTCATGAGCATCTATGCCTCTTTTAATGCATCCCATTATTTTATTTGCCTTTGCAGCAGCTGCCTGACACTGGCCACTAAATGTGAGTTTATCATCTATCCATACACCCAGGTCTTTTTCAGTGACAGTTTTGCCCAGTGTTTTACAATTAAGCACATAATTATACCTTTTGTTTCCTCTGCCCAAGTGCATGACTTTACATTTATCCCCATTAAAGCGCATTTGCCATTTAGCCGCCCAAGCTTCTAGTTTACATAAATCCTCCTGTAATATAGAATTGTCCTCCTCTGTATTGATTACCCTGCAGAGTTTAGTGTCATCTGCAAATATTGAGATTCCACTCTGTATGCCCCCTACAAGGTCATTAATAAATATATTAAATAGAAGCGGGCCCAACACTGACCCCTGTGGTACCCCACTGTTAACTGTGACCCATTCTGAGTGTGTTCCATTAATAACCACCCTTTGTTTCCTATCACTAAGCCAGTTCTCAACCCACTTACACATATTTTCCCCTATCCCCATTGCCCTCATTTTATGTATCAACCTTTTGTGTGGCACCGTATCAAAAGCTTTTGAAAAATCCATATACACCACATCCACTGCATTTCCTTGGTCCAGTCCAGAACTTACTTCTTCATAGAAGCTTATTAGATTAGTTTGACAGGAACGGTCCCTCGTAAAACCATGTTGATAATGGGTCATGAGGTTATTTTTGTTCAGATACTCCAGTATAGCATCTCTTAGAAAACCCTCTAGGATTTTACCCACAGTAGAGGTTAAGCTTACTGGCCTATAATTTCCAAGATCAGTTTTTGTCCCCTTTTTGAATATTGGCACCACATTTGCTATACGCCAGTCCTGTGGTACAAACCCTGTTATTATGGAATCTTTAAATATTAAAAATAATGGTCTATCTATGACAGTACTTAATTCCTGCAGCACTCTGGGGTGTATCCCATCCGGGCCCGGGGATTTGTCAATTTTAGTGATTTTTAGACGATGCCGTACTTCCTCTTGGGTTAAGCAGGTGACATTTAATTGAGACTTTTTGTTATCACTGATCATATTGTCTGTCATGGGATTTTCTTGTGTAAATACTGTTGAAAAAAAGTCATTTAGCATATTGGCTTTTTCCTCATCCTCATCCACCATTTCACCCAGACTATTTTTAAAGGGGCCAACACCATCATTTTTTAGTTTCTTACTATTTATGTAGTTAAAAAATATTTTGGGATTCTTTTTACTTTCTCTGGCAATGAGTCTCTCTGTCTCAATCTTTGCTGCCTTGATTTGCTTTTTACAAATGTTATTTAATTTTCTGTATTTATTTAATGCCTCATCACTACCTACTTGCTTTAATTCCCTAAATGCTTTCTTTTTGTCACATATTGCACTTCTTACCGCTTTATTTAGCCATAGTGGTTTCCTCCTATTTCTAGCATGCTTATTCCCATAGGGTATATATTGTGCACATGTCCTATTCAGGATGCGAATAAACATCTCCCATTTGTGTTGTGTACTTTTATGTCTCAGGACATCGTCCCAGTTTATTGCACTAAGATCATCTCTCAACCGTTGAAAATTTGCCTTCCTGAAGTTTAGTGTCCTTGTGGCCCCTTTACTACACGTCTTAGTAAAGGATACTTGAAAGCTTATTAAGTTATGATCACTATTACCCAAGTGACCTCCAACCCGTATATTTGATATGCGGTCTGGCCTGTTGGTTAATATTAGGTCCAGCAGTGCCCCCCTTCTTGTTGGTTCCTGAACCAGTTGTGAAAGATAATTGTCTCTCATAGTTTTCAAAAACTTATTACCTTTGCTGGAACTGCAGGTTTCTGATCCCCAATGTATTTCAGGGTAGTTGAAGTCCCCCATAATAATGACTTCTCCCTGAGTCGCTGCATCATCTATTTGCTTTATGAGGATATTCTCCTCCACTTCCATTATTGTTGGGGACTTATAACAAACCCCTATCAGTAATTTATTATTTTTTCCCCCTCCCCTTATCTCCACCCACAGGGACTCTACATTTCCATTAGATTCACCTATATTATCACGCAGGATGGGTTTTAAGGATGATTTTACGTATAAACATACACCTCCTCCTCGCCTATTTGTACGGTCATTTCTGAACAGACAATAGCCCTGTAAATTAACAGCCCAGTCATGGCTCTCGTCCAGCCAAGTCTCCGAAATCCCCACCATGTCATAATTATTTAGTAATTATTCATAGATTCATAGATTGGTAGTAATTATTCATAGATTCACCATCACAGCAAACACTAGAAAATCAAGTTTTCAAGAAATCAGAATCCACAATTATACATAATAATATGGCTTTCATTTCTTGCAATGAAAACACCACTCCAGTAGTTTCTCTTTTCAGCACTTAAATCTAAGTCCCCTGCCTGATCTTATCTTCACCCTCTGGTGTCTTCATCTCTTATCAACATCGCTCTGGCTGCAGGAAGCCATCTTAGGCCTGTAAGTTCTGACTGGCAGGAAGTCAGAAGTAATGTCACAAGCTCTTAATGCAAGTCTATGAGAGTCTGAACAAGACCAGAACAAGGCCTTCATAGATTTACACTAAAGAGTGACCTTGAGTGTACTCCATAAAACATTAACTGTCACCCCCAGAGCCACAGAGCCCGCCCCCATCGTGACGTCACTGCCTTCTCGATGTGATGGCATCGGGCCCCCATCAAGTATATATATATTTGTGTATATATTTATATATATATATACACACATATACATACATATATATAGATCAGTATATATAGTTATATACAAAGTAATAGTAAAAAGCACTGTACCGCATACAATGCAGTTTACTAAAACAAGATCATCCAGAACTTTGTTATTGGTATAAGATACAAGTCCCAAAGGATTTAAAAAGTGAATAGAAGCATTCCTGAATTTTGTTTAGTAATCTTCAGATTATTGAAGTAATGGAGCAGCACACACCGGATGTGTCAGGTAATGAGCGCCCCTTTGCCATCCTTGATCTATTATCCCACTTGTAAAGATTACTAGATTGTGGAATTGCAGTTTAGGACATTTCCTACTATATATCAAGTTCACTATTGATCCTATACCAAAAATGTAATAGCCATGTGGTTATAATGATCCTAAAACTAAAACAACTATGATTTTAATGATGTACTAATATAATAATTAGAACTGCATAGCTGCAATAAAGCTAAGTGTAAGGAATGTATTCATTGCCTTGAGCTAATACCGCATACATGTTCTCACCCTAAACACCTTAATTTCTGCCATTCTCGTAATTTGCCAAGATTATTACACTATTAATCACACTGACAGGTCAAATGACCTGCTACATATTTACTTGTAAGTCAATGCGTTCATTTCATCAGCTGCAGTTATAGCACATACATTGTGTGATCCACTTAGAACTGCAATTGTACAAATGTAGCAGGGCTGAGTTTGACAAGAAAAGCGTTGAGTTTGTCATCAATCGCGCACAACTAGAATTACAGGTAATAATGCTGCATTATCTTTGTAGAAATTATAATGCACAAACAAATTTAATCCTAATGTTACAAAATGAGAAATATCTCTCTCCCAACATGCAGGAGAAGTGTTATCACAATGGGGTCCACGCCTACTGTTAATCTTTTGTTCCTCTTTTCTGGACCCAGTAGACGTGTTATGCTCAGGACATTAACGTAGGAGAGTAGTGACTTGATTTAGAGGCTACATTCTTTGGTCTTCAGTATAGCAAGTGTTTTAAATATCTTTTAAGTATTTGTTTTATTTTGTAAATGGGAAAAACAGAGCTTTAAAAGACTACAGGCAAAGAGAATGAAATCTAGACTATAGTCCACACCAAAAAAATAACATGAATAACTCTGCTATATCCAAATCACAAAGAAGAACACACCACTATGCTTAATATACACTGCTCATAAAATTAAGGGAACACTTTAACACTACAATGTAAGGGTGCCTTCACACTGCGGTCAGGTCCGGTCCGGGGCTGTCAGAAATGAACCTGACAGCCCCGGACCGGATCAGCACACCGGACCGGAGGGCTAATATGCCCTCCGGTCCAGTGTGCAGCCTGCCGCAGCTGCCGCTGCTGATTGTTCAGGACCGCAGCTCGCAGGGAGCTAGCCACGGTCCTGAATTATAACAGCGGCGTGCAGCCGCAGGTGTCCGGTTCCCGAATCCTCCCGGGTAATCCGGCCCCATAGGCTCCCATGTTAAGGGAGCGCCATATTGTCCTGGAAGGATCCGGGGGAATCCGGGAGGATCCGGGGGAATCCAGTGGATTCCAGGAGACACCAATTATGGGGAGATTGGTCTCCGAAGACATTAAAACATTGCAAGCAACATTTTTGTATCCGGGAGAAAAATCCCACTTCTCCTGGATTCTTCCGGCAAGATGGAAGCCGGATGGCAGATACCCACCATCCGGCTCCATCCGGCCCCATAGACTACTATGGGGCCGAAATCCGGTCTTGGGCTGTCACCCCTGACAGCCCCGGACCGGACCTGACCGCAGTGTGAAGGCACCCTTAGTCCAAGTCAATCGCACATCAGTGAAATCAACCTGTCCAGTTATGAAGCAGCACTGATTGTCAATCAATTTCTCCTGCTGTTGTGCAAATAAAATAGACACCAGGTAGAAATAATAGGCAATTTGTTAGACACCCCTTATAAAGGAAAGGTTCCGCCGATGGTGACCACAAACCATTTCTCTATTCAAATCTCTTTGGCTTTTGATTTGGTCACTTTTGTCATTACTCTTTCCCTTAAGGTCTTCTGTCTAACATGAGGCAGTGTCTCCAACGCACAAATGTTGCTCTTGCTCAGGTAGTGCAGCTCATCCAGGATGGCACATCAATGCGAGTTGTGGCAAGAAAGTTATCTGTGTTTGTCAGCACAGTGTCCAGAGCCTGAAGCAGACACCAGGAGACAGGCCAGTACACCAGGAGACCTGGAGTGGGCCATTGGAGGGCAACAACCCAGAAGAAGGACTGCTACTTACACCTTCATACAAGGAGGAACAGGAGGAGCAGTGCAAGAGTCCTGTAAAATGATCTCCAGCAGGCCATCATGCTCAAACTGTCAGAAATTCCACGTAGTGGTATAAGGGCCCAACATCCACAAATGTGTGTTGTGCTTACATGCCAACAACATGCAGGGGAATTGGCATTTGCCAAAGAACACTAAGATTGGCAGATTCAACATTGGCGCCCTGTGCTCTTCACGGATGAGAGCAGGTTCACACTGATCACATGTGACAGACTGGAGTCACCGTGGAGAATTTTCTGCTGCCTGCAACATCCTCCAACATGACCAGTTTCACAGTGGGTCAATAACGATGTAGGTAGGAATTACTTTGGAGGGTCGCAGAGCCCACCGTGGGCTAGCCAGAGCTACCCTCATTGCCATTAGGTACCAGAATGAGATCCTCAGAACCATTGTGAGACCATATGCAGGTGCAGTGGGCCTTGGGTTCCTTCTGGTGTATGACAATGTTAGGACCCATGTGGCTGAAGTGTGTCAGCCATACCTGCATGATGAAGGCATTGTTGCTATGGACTGGCCAGTCTGCTTGCCTGACATGAATCTAACCATGCACATCTGGGACATCATGTCTCGTTCCATCCACCAATGCCACATTGCACCACAGGCTGCCTAAGAGTTGACTGATGCTTTAATCCAGGTCTGGGAGATCTACTAGGAGAACATCTGCTACTTTATAAGGAGCATGTCTAGGTATTGTAGGGAGGCCACACACACTACTAAGCTTCATTTCCTTGTCTTGAGGCATTTCCACTGAAGTTTGACCGGCCTGTAACTCAATTTTCCACTTTGATAATGAGCATCATTCAAAATCCAGACCTCTGTGGGGTATTCATTTTTATATACACTGATAATTTTTATGTTCCATTGCACTCAACACATTCCACAATATAATGAAGATTTGCAGCTAGAATATTTCATCCATTGAGGTCCAGGATGTGGTATTTTAGTGTTCCCTTTATTTTTTTGAGCAGTATATATATATATATATATATATATATATACAGTTAGGGCCAGAAATATTTGGACAGTGACACAAGTTTTGTTATTTTAGCTGTTTACAAAAACATGTTCAGAAATACAATTATATATATAATATGGGCTGAAAGTGCACACTCCCAGCTGCAATATGAGAGTTTCCACATCCAAATCGGAGAAAGGGTTTAGGAATTATAGCTCTGTAATGCATAGCCTCCTCTTTTTCAAGGGACCAAAAGTAATTGGACAATGGACTCTAAGGGCTGCAATTAACTCTGAAGGCGTCTCCCTCGTTAACCTGTAATCAATGAAGTAGTTAAAAGGTCAGGGGTGGATTCCAGGTGTGTGGTTTTGCATTTGGAAGTTGTTGCTGTGACCAGACAACATGCGGTCAAAGGAACTCTCAATTGAGGTGAAGCAGAACATCCTGAGGCTGAAAAAAAAAGAAAAAATCCATCAGAGAGATAGCAGACATGCTTGGAGTAGCAAAATCAACAGTTGGGTACATTCTGAGAAAAAAGGAATTGACTGGTGAGCTTGGGAACTGTAAAAGGCCTGGGCGTCCACGGATGACAACAGTGGTGGATGATCGCCGCATACTTTATTTGGTGAAGAAGAACCCGTTCACAACATCAACTGAAGTCCAGAACACTCTCAGTGAAGTAGGTGTATCTGTCTCTAAGTCAACAGTAAAGAGAAGACTCCATGACAGTAAATACAAAGGGTTCACATCTAGATGCAAACCATTCATCAATTCCAAAAATAGACAGGCCAGAGTTAAATTTGCTGAAAAACACCTCAAGAAGCCAGCTCAGTTCTGGAAAAGTATTCTATGGACAGATGAGACAAAGATCAACCTGTACCAGAATGATGGGAAGAAAAAAGTTTGGAGAAGAAAGGGAACGGCACATGATCCAAGGCACACCACATCCTCTGTAAAACATGGTGGAGGCAACGTGATGGCATGGGCATGCATGGCTTTCAATGGCACTGGGTCACTTGTGTTTATTGATGACATAACAGCAGACAAGAGTAGCCGGATGAATTCTGAAGTGTACCGGGATATACTTTCAGCCCAGATTCAGCCAAATGCTGCAAAGTTGATTGGACGGCGCTTCATAGTACAGATGGACAATGACCCCAAGCATACAGCCAAAGCTACCCAGGAGTTCATGAGTGCAAAAAAGTGGAACCTTCTGCAATGGCCAAGTCAATCACCAGATCTTAACCCAATTGAGCATGCATTTCACTTGCTCAAATCCAGACTTAAGACGGAAAGACCCACAAACAAGCAAGACCTGAAGGCTGCGGCTGTAAAGGCCTGGCAAAGCATTAAGAAGGAGGAAACCCAGCGTTTGGTGATGTCCATGGGTTCCAGACTTAAGGCAGTGATTGCCTCCAAAGGATTCGCAACAAAATATTGAAAATAAAAATATTTTGTTTGGGTTATGTTTATTTGTCCAATTACTTTTGACCTCCTAAAATGTGGAGTGTTTGTAAAGAAATGTGTACAATTCCTACATTTTCTATCAGATATTTTTGTTCAACCCTTCAAATTAAACGTTACAATCTGCACTTGAATTCTGTTGTAGAGGTTTCATTTCAAATCCAATGTGGTGGCATGCAGAGCCCAACTCGCCAAAATTGTGTCACTGTCCAAATATTTCTGGCCCTAACTGTATATATATATATATATACAGTTGTGGCCAAAAGTATTGACACCCCTGCAATTCTGTCAGATAATACTCAGTTTCTTCCTGAAAATGATTGCAATCACAAGTTCTTTGGTATTATTATCTTCATTTAATTTGTCGTCAACGAAAAAACACCAAAAGAATTGTCCTAAAGCCATATTGGATATAATTCCACACCAAACATAAAAAAGGGGGTGGACAAAAGTATTGGCACTGTTAGAAAAATCATGTGATGCTTCTCTAATTTGTGTAATTAACAGTACCTGTAACTTACCTGTGGCATCTAACAGGTGTTGGCAATAACTAAATCACACTTGCAGCCAGTTGACATGGATTAAAGTTGACTCAACCTCTGTCCTGTGTCCTTGTGTGTACCACATTGAGCATGGAGAAAAGAAAGAAGACGAAAGAACTGTCTGAGGACTTGAGAAACCAAATTGTGAGGAAGCATGAGCAATCTCAAGGCTACAAGTCCATCTCCAAAGATCTGAATGTCCCTGTGTCTACCGTGCGCAGTGTCACCAAGTTTAAAGCCCATGGCACTGTGGCTAACCTCTCTAGATGTGGACAGAAAAGAAAAATTGACAAGAGATTTCAACGCAAGATTGTGCGGATGGTGGATAAAGAACCTCGACTAACATCCAAATAAGTTCAAGCTGCCCTGCAGTCCAAGGGTACAACAGTGTCAACTCGTACTATCCGTCGGCGTCTGAATGAAAAGGGACTGTATGGTAGGAGACCCAGGAAGACCCCACTTCTTACCCCGAGACATAAAAAAGCCAGGCTGGAGTTTGCCAAGACTTACCTGAGAAAGCCTAAAACGTTTTGGAAGAATGTTCTCTGGACAGATGAGACAAAAGAAGAGCTTGTTGGGAAAGGCATCAAAATAGAGTTTACAGGAGAAAAAAAGAGGCATTCAAAGAAAAGAACACGGTCCCTACAGTCAAACATGGCGGAGGTTCCCTGATGTTTTAGGGTTGCTTTGCTGCCTCTGGCACTGGACTGCTTGACCGTTTGCATGGCATTATGGCATTACCAACCAACAAATTTTGCAGCATAATGTAGGGCCCAGTGTGAGAAAGCTGGGTCTCCCTCAGAGATCATGGGTCTTGTAGCAGGACAATAACCCAAAACACAATTCATAAAGCACTAGAAAATGGTTTGAGAGAAAGCACTGGATACTTCTAAGGTGGCCAGCAATGAGTCCAGACCTGAATCCCATAGAACACCTGTGGAGAGATCTAAAAATGGCAGTTTGGAGAAGGCACCCTTCAAATATCAGGGACCTGGAGCAGTTTGCCAAAGAAGAATGGTCTAAAATTCCAGCAGAGCATTGTAAGAAACTCATTGATGGTTACTGGAAGCGGTTGATCACAGTTATTTTGGCTAAAGGTTGTGCAACCAAGTATTAGGCTAAGGGTGCCAATACTTTTGTCTGGCCCATTTTTGGAGTTTTGTGTGAAATGATCAATGTTTTGCTTTTTGATTCATTCTCTTTTGTGTTTTTTCATTGAAGACAAATAAAATGTATAATAATATCAAAGAATTTGTGATTGCAATCATTGTCAGGAAGAAACTGAGTATTATCTGACAGAATTGCAGGGGTGTCAATACTTTTGGCCACAACTGTATATATATATTTTATTTTATTTTATTTTTTTTAACTTTTTTTCTTCTATGGTTTAGATCACTATGTGTTAGTACTATACTATTCACCCTATAGTGGAACCACCCAGGAAGGGATTTTCCTATTGCCACGGCAATTCATACTTTCGTACCTATGTATTTCGGTAAAGTCAATTCTGCACCCTTGAAAAGTTCCAGGCTGATTAAGTATAGGTAGGTCCTCTAGCTCTGACATCTTTCAAGGGCCTTGTGAATCATAGCTTTCCAGGCAGAGTGCCATGTGTAAGGCATTATTACATAGAAGTACAGGCCTTTGTGGCACAGCCAAGGCTAGAAGCATACTGTGCTACTAATTTCTGACACAGTCTGTTATGAGTGCATTTATTAAATCTTGTATAAAGCCAATTAATGGACGTGGCGTTACAACTTAACCAATGTTAGCCGCAAAGTGATTTAGTAAAAATCTACATCCCAATCACATGGGGGTATACATATATGCATGCACCATTTCTATTACCATATGTAATAGACCAATATCTTTTTTTCTGTATAATGCGATGCTACTGGAGGATTCTGAGCAGCACAGCATACAATGAAATGGTTAACATCTAGGATGAAAGTAGAGAGACTTACCCAAGGTCATAGAAAAGAGAGGCTGAGTCTCCCAGCTCCCCACTCCACATACAGGAAATTTCAATACAATGCTGATTTGATATCCGTCGCTCACCAAATAGGAAGGAATCAAAGCCTTTTACCATCTGAGTGGCACAATATGAGATCACAGTCTGTCTTTCTGTTCTCTGTCCACACATCCACTGCCAGAAAGAAATGAATCGCTACTACCTGCATTTTCTTCCACTGCAATCTTGTGTCTCCAGCCATTCAATAAATGCGATAGACTTGAAATTCTTGTTATTCATTCCCATGAGCAGAAAAAAAATCTAAACTGTAGCCATGCCTCCCATCAATCATAAGTCACTCACTGATACAGGGTGCAGGAGGAGACCTACTGATGTCAGCGAGTCACTAGAGAAAATACCCACTGATGACGCATATCCAGGCTTAAAAATAGCTACAGGGCCCCCACAGGGATTCTTCAACAGACACATGGAGCTTACTAGAGCCATGCAGCAGGATGGAGGCAGATCCACAACACACATCAGCTTCACTGTTATGTATACACAGCCACAATATAGGCAGAAACACAATCAAATACTGCAACAACAAATCCAGCTTCATTCATCCTGCACAATTCTGCCATTTACTCAATTAATTGACTTTATACAAATAAAGGTTCATTACAAAAGTCACATTGAAAAGTATAAAACATACAATAAAGCAAAAGCGTGCTATACTCTTCTAAAACACAATAAACCACAGGTGTAACAGTAAGACCACATGCACACGCTGAGTATTTGATGATTTTTTTACCTCAGGATTTGTAGCCAAAGACCAGGAGTGGATAATTAAATACAGAAGTGGGGCAGGTGTTTCTATTAGACTTTTCCTCTGATTGTCCACTCCTGGTTTTGTCTACAAATCCTGAGGTAAAAAACTCATCAAATACTGAACGTGTGCACATGGCCTAACACACAAAACATAGTCAAAGGCTTTATTGGGAAACAGATGCCTTATCTGAGCACAAGGAGAAGCCTCATCATTCATTTAATATTCAGTGAACATATTTATGTATTAAGGTTATCATAAGGGAACCGGCTGTTATATAATGTTGACCTGAATGTATGCATATAATAAAGAGTTGTTCTCTCTTAGGAGTTTGTAGATGATAACTTGCTGATCACTGAGGGTCCAGCTGCAGGGGCCACTACTAAACCCAAAAATGAGATGCTGAAAGGCGTCATTCATGGTTTGTGGGACCGCCAAGCATAGCCGAGCGCTGTACCTGCATTTTCGGGCACTCCTGGATAATAAATGGAATGGTTACTGCTCCATTCCAACAGTGCATCTAATAATTGAGTGTGAGGTGGTCTCATGGTTGTTTTCTGTGCAAGGTACAGCAGTATCTGCCCGTCATGTAAATAGAAATATGGTGCAATTTCCTGCTAATACAATGGCAGAGAGTACTGCGGTGCAGAGAAACCTCCAAGAGCGTTTTAGTACTAAATAAGCGCCGTCACCATCCCTTCATTCCCAGGAGGTCCAACTTCTGGGGGCCCCCACTGGCACTGGGAATCCTAGTTACATAATGGCTTTATGAGTTAGAAACATACAGTTAAACAGGGCAGCACTTTGTGGAGCTAGATCCTTTTTAACCCGTTCTGACAAGGGGGGTATCTATACCTCCTTGGCTGTGTTTCCTTCCCTCTGATACGAGAGCTCACACACTACCTGGTATCATCCCCCACACATGTCAGCTGATCTGACAGCACCAATCGGATTAGCGATTCAAAGAACTGCAGCAGGGATCATGCTGTTCCCCACCGGCATCGGTGGGCCTGTGATGCAATCACGGGGTTTCAATGCATAGCTATGACAGCCCTGGGGTAGCTGAATCACTTCCTGCTGTTGATGCCTGAGCTGCATCGCCAGCAGAAAGTGATATTTGTGCTATTCAGATCATTTATGCTCCGCATAGCACAATCGGACAGTGTAGTGCTGAGGCTCCCTAAAGGGCAGTGTAAAATAAAGAAGTTAAAAAATTTTTAAATAAAATAAGAAAAATCACAAAGGTTTCATTTTGTTCCATTGAAAATAAAACTATTAAAAAAAACACATATTTGGTACCGCCGCATTGAGAAATGCCTGATCTACCGTATCAAAATATAAAATCAATTAATCATATCTGTAAACTGCAAGACGCAAAAAAAATTCCAAATGCCAAAATTGTGTTTTTCGGCTGACCGCAATGCAGCAATAAAATATAATAGCGGGTGATTAAAACATTGCATCTACCCAAAAATGGTATCATTAGAAACATCAGCTAAAGCCGCAAAAAATAAGCCATCACAAAACCCCAGATCCCGAAAAATGAGGACACTACGGGTCGTGGAAAATGGCGCCAAAAGTGCAATTTTTTTATTATAACTTGTGAATTTTTTTCATTACTTAGATAAAAGTAAAAGCATACATGTTTAGTATCTACAAACTCGTACCGACACATGACACGTTAATGTTAGCATGTGGTGAACATGGTGAATAAAAAGAACAGAAACTATTGTGTAACTTCACTTTTTTTTGCAATTTGACTGCACTCTGATTTTTTTTCCTATTTTCTAGTACACTATATGGTAAAATAAATAAAATCATTCAAAAGTAGAACTCCTCCCACAAGCCTTGTATGCATATTAAAGGAAAAACAAAAACAGGAAAATGGAATATTGCAGAGAGAGTGAAGGGGTTAATTAACCGAAAGAGGCAGCGGTAGGGAAAATATAAGCATAAAATCAACTTGAATCTTCAGCACCCTGTATGGAATATGATTACTCGACTTTTTTATTAACAACTTATAGAGGTTAAGTAGGGCTCCATAGGGTTGTAAGGGTGCCACAGCACAGCTCAGTACAACCTGGGGCTTTACAAAGCTGCAAAATCACTAGAGGTGGCATCACGTCAACTGTGAGTCTTGATAACCATTAACATAGTGCTTCACATAATGGCATTTGATTCAAAATCTGTTTCATACAATACAACACAGTAGAGTTCTGCCTATTGTACTTAGATTTTTGTACTATGCTAAATTTTAGGTAGGTATAGTGTAAATTCTGCAAAATAACAATGCTTCCTAAAATATAAATGTTAATAGTTTATGTCCAAACAAAATCTAAAGTGAATAACCCAAAGAGAAATCAAAATTAAATCAAAATTGTGGTGTGACCGCAATTTACCTTCAAAATAGCATCAATTTTTCTGGGTACCTTGCATAAAGTCAAGGATTTTGAACAATTATAGTCAGGTTTATGAGTAACCAAGTAAAACAAATGTGATAATGATCATCATTCTCATATGTAGATTGTAAGACAGTCATTAACTGAAACAATAACAGCTGTGTGAGAGGCTTAGCACCAGCTGAGGATGAGCATGCTCTGCTACAAAAGTGAGGCTGTGGAAGACCGTGGAAGACCGTGTCATCTCACTGATCACACACCATGGCAGACTGAGTACAGCAACAAGACACAAGGTCATCTTACTGCTTTAGGCCCCTTTCACATCAGCGTTTTTCGCTGATTGCGGCAGATCCGGCAGATTTATCTGCCGCCTAACGGCCGCACTTGCGGCTCATGTGCGGCAATCCCCATGCATTGTCAAGTGCGGCAAGAGCGGTATTGCCGTGATCCAGCGCTTACGACCAAGCAAAATAACTGCAGCTTACCGCTTTTTTTTTCGCAGCCGCAACTGCCGGATTTTCCAGATCTATTTACTTCTATCACTTTAGATGTGTATCCTGCCTTTCAATGACCGGCTATAACCTTTGGCCCCTGGATTATTTGGCATTGCCATCAATATTCCCTTTGCATTAAATCAGCATGAGTATTGTTTCTCTAACTTTTATACATCAGTGCCCTTCCTTTTGGTCATCCATTCCTTCTCCCCCCCCCCCCCCTCCCTTTTTTTTTTTTTTTCTCCCTTTAGGTCTATTTGATGTCTGAATCCATCCCTTATTTTTGTTACTGTTTTCAAGTCCAATAGTTTTGTGAAGCCCACAAATCTATTGGTTATTTCTAAAAACACAGAAAAAAAAGAAAAAAAAGAAATCGGTTTCCCCATGTGGTGTTTCCATCTGGGGATTCATTTGATTGTTCTTTGAACACTAATTCGTTCCCTATTAATTACTAGAAAGCTATCTGCCTTTATGATTTAACTTTATTTGAAGTATTTACAATGTTATTTGTTGTTACCCTCTTACAGGATCCTGTAGACAGGAGACGGTCCCATGGACCGCCTTTCTGCCTTTCTTAATATTTACAATTATACTAATAATATTTTCCTCTATATCTTTTTACAACTTAGGTTGGTCCCTGCTATGGACCTTTCCATAAGGTTTATTATTTTTTAGCTTCCACATATTGACCTGTTTATGAACACCGAGGGGATGGGTGGCCTAGTTTACTTGGTGCTTTTTTACAAACTGAGCTACTTATCTGACAACTGTAGCTCACCAGACTTGTGTCTGTCCTTAATATAGAGATTCACTCACACTGTATTGCAATTTATAGGTATTTATATGCTGTTAAGACTGATATTGATATCTTCTCCGAGGGGTAATGGTTATTTGCCTCTCGGGTAGTATGATAACTTATATTCCCTTATTAACTGGGTATAAAATGTGTAGATGCATATATAAGAAAAAATTTAAGCTATGGACCGTTCATATCTATATAACATCCCCGTGTTTGTCTCCATTGAAATGTGGATTCTCTTTTTTTTTTTTTGTGTACTATCTATTGTCTGTATGCTTCTTGCTTTTTGTCTCCTTAGGTTGGTTTGGACCTCCTTCCGGTATTTATATTTGTCCCTTCTCACCATTCTCTTAGCCTGCACCCCTTCCTCATGTACTTAGCCAGGCTTAGTAGCATTAGCGCTTCCACACACGCATCCTGTGTATGGAATCGCCCACCGGTAATCACAAACCGCCTGACTTATGTGCAGAAGTCTGCTTGCAACCGCGCAGACGCGGCGGCCATATTACTAAAGGCTTTGAAGCTATTGACACTCATCACGCGCATGCGCGGTTAGATTATTGAGATCGTACTTCCGCACACACAGCTCCCGTACTCACGTCAGACGGTGGTGCCGGAAAGGACGCAGCTGTTCTTTGATTGCAGGTGAACACTATTATCTTGTCATTCCCTTACTATATAAACCTGGCAAACATGACATGGGAGCGCTCCCCTGATGAAGTCATCTCTGATGACGAAATGCATTGGGTGACCCTCCTCCTCCGCCCACTCAGCTGATCCATTGCAGGTCATGATCTGACTCATTGTTTGTTATTGTACAATTTGTATGTCTTTGCTCCAATGTTCCTCTGGCTTCCTCCAGGTTTTGGTGGAAGTTTGAATGAGGAACACTAATCGTGGTCACATTCAACCCCACTGGTTTGGGAGTTTCTGAGCCACTTTGATTTTGTGCTCAATATAGGGGCTAGACTAATTATGATATAAGTATTATTCATGATCCTTTGCTGTAGTGGGTGGAACGTTTTTGATCATATATAGCTCCGTATGGGGCTTTTTAATTGTTTTTAATGGCACTCTCATTGTCTGTTTGTGGTTTTTTGTAATAAAGATTTACTATTGTTATACTATAACTGGTGATCGCCTAATTTATACTGGTCAGCTTTCTCTCTTTCATTGATTTGTAACTCATTGACTAGTGTGGCAGATCCTAATTCTATTAAGTGGTGCCTTCGGTTTAGTTCTTTAAGGATTTTCCAGATCTCGGCAATACTGCACTTGCTGCAAGCCCCATAGACAATGCATGGGGCTTGCTGCAAGTGTGCTGCAAGTGCACCCGTTCGGCGGCAGATGTGGTAAATCTGCCGGATCTGCCGAAATCAGCAAAAAATGCTGATGTGAAAGGGGCCTTAGAAAGGTCTCTCCCAGGCAAAGATTCCAAAGCAGACTTTGGTTTCACGATGTGCTGTTCAATTAACATGACATGGGCAACAATGAGGATTGTACATGAAGTGGTCAGTAAAGGAAACAGTGCGGCAGATGAAAAACACATCATGCTTACGTCCCTTCAAAACTGGACTATGTCCAACAGTGTCCACAGCTCAGAACAGGACCTTGTCCAACAGTGTCCACAGCTCAGAATTGGACCTTATCCAACACTGTCCACAGCTCAGAACTGGTCTTCAAGAAAGAATTGTGTCAAAAACCATACCTTGGACATGTAAACAAAACCAAGTAAGGGCTGCTTCACACTGCGGCGTGATCCGGTCCGGGTCTGTCCGGGAGGACCCAGACAGCTGCAGATCCTATCAGCACACAGGACTGGGAGGCTATTATGTACTCCGGTCCGGTGTGCAGCGCACACAGTTCCCGCTGCTGATAAGTCAGGATCGCGGACGCCACAGTTCTGACCTGTCAGTGGCTGCAGCTGCGTGCGCTGCACACTGGACCGGAGGGCATAATAGCCTCCCAGTCCTGTGTGCTGATCCGGTCCGCAGCTGTCAGGGTCATCCCGGACAGCCCCGGACCGGATCGTGCCCCAGTGTGAAGCGGCCCTTCCTCATCTATGCACAAAAACATAGGAAATGGGATGCAGGAAAATGACAGCAGGTGCTCTGGTCAGATGAGTCAAAATGTGAAATATTTGAATGTAATAGAAGCAGTTTATTCACCAGAGGGTTGGAGAGTGGTACAATATTGAGTTATGCCACACTGAAGCACAGCTGAAGTTACTTGGAAGTTTGGGGTTGCATTTTACAAAGAATTTACACCATTCATTTTGCAAGGAACCTCACTGTTGCCTGCTCTCCATCTCTTCAGGAACAAAGTTACAAATATTTTGAATCATCACCAGCTGTCATTTTTGAGTCGCCTCACTTTGTTACTTAGTGCCTTTTTGGCAACAATTTTACCATGAAGACCACTCCTGGCCAGGATTCTCTGAACAGTAGATGGATGTACCTGGGTATCACAGGTTGCTGACAGGTCTGAGCAAATTGTACTCTTGGACATCTTCTGATTTTGATTTGAAGCAAGCACAATGTGTCTTTTAACCCCTTCATGACCTTGGAATTATTCATTTTTCATTTTCGTTTTTTGCTCCCCTGCTTCCAAGAGCCATAACTTTTTTATTTTTCCATCAATATAGACATATGATGGCTTGTTTTTTTGCTGGACGAGTTGTACTTTCATATGCAATCATTTATTTTACCATATAGTGTACAAGGAAATTGCAAAAAAAATTGTAAATGCAGTGAAATTGCAAAAAAAGTGCAATAACACGTTTGTTTTTTGGGTATTTTAGTCGCCATGTTCACTATATGGTAAAAATGACATGACGGGGTGATGCCTTGGGTCGGTACGAGTTCGTAGACACCCAACATGTATAGCTTAACTGGTATCTAGGTGGTGAAAGAAAATTCAGAAGTTTGAATAAAACAAAATGGACTTTTTGCGCCATGTTCTGCGACCCATAGCATTCTCATTTTTCAGGATCTGGGGCTGTGTGACGGCTTATTTTTTGCGTCTTGAGTTAACGTTTCTAATGATACCATTTTTAGGGGGATCCATAGTTTTGATCGCCCGTTATTGCATTTTATAGAAATGTTGCGCAACCAATAAAACGTAATTTTGCCGTTTGGACCATTTTTTCCACTACGGAGTTTAGGGCTGTCATTAACGGATTTAGTACGATGATAGATCGAGCGATTCTGAACGCGGCAATATCAAACATGTGAATTTTTTTTTTTATACTTTTATTGTGATTGGGGAAAAGGGGGGTGATTTGAACTTTTATATATTTTTTTTTTTTTTACAGGTTTTTAAAAACTTTATTTTTTTATTAATTCTTATTTTTACACTGCCCCATAGAGAGGCACCCTGCTGCACAGGCTGATCGCTTCTGGGAGATACTGATGAGCTGCAGCTCATCAGTATCTCCCAGAATTGCGGACGGGCTGTGGTTGGCAGCGCCTGCCAACCACAACCGGAAAGCATGCGGGGTCTAGCCAGGACCCCGGGCTGTCACGTGAGCGCTGGAGATCCCGCAATATTATCGCGGGATCTCCGGAGCAGGCGGGGAACAGCGCGTCCCCCCCCCCCCCGCCGCGGCCACCTTGATTCCCGCTGTCAGTGAGTAACAGTGGGATCCAAGGGGTTAACAGCGCCGATCAGATCCCGGATCCGATCGGTACTGTTACCCTGACATCTCAGCTGATGAGATCAGCTGAGATGTCAGGTGTTTGATGTGAGCGCCACGCCGGAGCTCACATCAAACCCCCCTTATCGGCCCATGACGTTGTACAACATCATAGGTAGGGAAGGGGTTAAAGTTTCCTTGGCCACCACCTGGATCATCAATGGTGGCATTTTTTTTGGTATATCTTCAAAAAAACTTTAAATCACCACTTTTTTGTTTTAGTTTTTTTTCCAGTGCTAGAGTGGTGCTTTAAATCTAAATTTCCCTGCCATCTGTCTTAGGGTACCGTTACACGTCGCAATATCTTTCCAGTATCGCATACAATTTCACGGGAGCGCGCACGTTTTTGGCACTTGTCCATATGCAATATCGTACGGTTGAAGGGCTTGCACAATCTTCTTGCAATATCGTACCTACGATTTTTTCGAGTCGCATTGCCCATTTACACGACACAATGCACAAATGATATCAACTGCAATGACACACCACGTGACTTTTTGTCGATGCTGCATTGTGAAATCGCGAACATGTAATGGTACCCTAAGGGTATCGCTACACGTCGCAATTTGTTCCATATCGCATACAAATTCACGGAGCACGCACGTTTTTGGCACTTGTCCAAGATTGCATAGTAGACGTCACACAGGGCGATATCGGCAGGCAACTTTTGTGGCTGGGTATGAGCAACCCAGGGACCGAGCATTAACATAGTAGTGAATAGGGGAAGTTGCAAACAAGATCGTAGTTGCGCCCCTGCGGGGGATTGCCACAGGTTTCACCGATGCAAGGAAGGACTAACATCTTGGTTTGACACACCACACTTCTACCCCAGACCTGAAGGGGGAGCTCCACTGGCTGCATTAAGTCAGTTCCCCTTTAAGAGCACTCAGGCTGAGGGGAGGAGGCAGTTAGTCCCAGGAGACAGTTTCAGTGAGTTCGTGTGAGGAGAGGTAGAGAGGGGAGGCAGAGCTGTTGGTCTCTGGGGAGAGATTCAGGCCAGGACCAGGGACGATTGACTGCTGTGCACACCCCAGGGAAGGGGCCGGAGGCAAGTGGAGAAGGGAAACTGAAAAAGGGATTCATTATATACCCCTTTAGTACACACGGACACTGGAGACCGATGCTGCCAGCCTGCAGAGCTGCAGCAGAAAACCCAACAAACTCAGGAGGAGTTCAGCCCTGAGGAGATAAGGAAGGAGGCACTAAACTGACCAAGCACAGGACCAGGGGCCACAAGAGAAACAGGGACCCCGCAGGAGGACCTCATTGTCAGTTTAGGATAAAAAATCAGAAAAGAAGTGGTGGGTTCAGACTCAGGCAGGACTCATCCCACACCACAGAGCACAGACAAAAGGAGGCCTCATAACTTTCTAAGGTGAAAGTCCCAAATTACTCCGGGGACCTGGTTAATTTCTCTGGACTGTACCTGTTATGTTACCATCAGTAAAAGGTACCGAAACAACAATCCTTGTGTGTCTGTGTGCCTGTTTAACCGCTGCAATTCACCATTGTGCCAGAAAGGGCTTCTTACTGCCCTCCCTCACCATCTTCCTTCATCACTGCCCTCCCTCACGATTTTCCTTCATTGCTGCCCTGAGGTAAAGCTCCACCTGTGGGGAGCTGTACCACACTTTGCTGCCCCAACCATCACCTCAGCGACCGGCTGGCAGTGCCGGTACCATATTACCGGGAACTACAGGTGGCGTCACGTTCCCCTGTAAATACCCCCTTCTCCCATCATCAACAACCCCCTTCAAATGAACCCCAGGGCACGGCACTGGGATCCCGTCCACCCGTGACTCCCTACTCAGCAGACCCGGTGGCCGAGTACCCCCTTAGCCCTGGCCACATCAATGCCACTTCGCATATGCAATATCGTACGATTGAAGGGCTTGCACAATCTTCTTGCAATATCGTCCCTACGATTTTTTCGAGTCGCATTGCCCATTTGTACAACACAACGCACGAACGATATCAACTGCAATGACTGTACCACGTGACTGTTTGTCGATGTTGCATTGCGATATTGCGACGTGTAAAGGTACCCTTGTACTCACCCTCAAGCGTCTTCACCTTTTTTTTTGGCATCACTCCGGTCACGCGTAACCATCTTGTGCCTGTAATTTCTGACTGTCCAGAAGTCAAAAGTTACATGACAAGCACTCAATATAAGTCTATCAGACCCAGAACTAGTTGTGACTTCTGACTCGCTTCATGAAATATTGAAGCAGCCAGCAGATCATGAGACCAATGCTGAAAACAGATGAAGATGACAGAAGGTGACTATAAGACAGGGACAGAAGACTTACGGTAGATTTAAAGTACCACTACTACAGTGGTTAAATAAAAAGGCACGCTGGAGTAGTGCTTAAAACATTACAGTTCATCTGCTGTGAAATCTTTGCATGTTAGAAACCCTGCTGATTTATTACAACCCCTGGCAAAAATTATGGAATCACTGGCTCGGAGGATGTCCATTCAGTTGTAAAGGGATCCTGTCACCCCCAAACCACCTCCTAAGCTATTAAAAGCTGTCCGTAGAGCATAGTAACACTTACCCTACATCTTTTTAGCTCCTAAATGCATATATTGAAACTGAATATAAACTTATAAAAGTACCTCATTACTGATGTTAATGAGTGACTATGGTATTCATAGTCACCAGCCAGGCTGTCCCTCTTCATAATATCATGCCTGAATAGGCGTTATCTTCATCATACATTCAAATGCGTGCCTTCCTGCGCGCCTCCCCGCTCTCCTATTCCGGACTGCTGCTGTGTGGGGGCTGTATGACGCGATTCGCGTCATTTCCGGCGCCGGTGACGTATTTACACCCGCGCCGCTGTTAGAGCTTCAAGCCCCGTACTGCGCATGCGCTTGCGCATGCGCAGTGCGGGACTTGAAGCTAACGGGAAACACGGGGAAGCGAAAGGGAAGGTGGGTATAAACATTTTTTTTTTACTGTGTATGTACCACGATGTGGCCAGGATGGGGATATATACCAGGATGGGGACATACCGTATATACTCGTGTATAAGCCGACCCGTGTATAAGCCGACCCCCCTACTTTTGCCCCCAAAACCTGGGAAAACCTATTGACTCGTGTATAAGCCGAGGGTGGACCCCAGCACAGGTATACAGCCCCCAGCAGTGTGGTATACAGCAGCCCCAGAGATATACAGCAGCCAGTGGTATATACAGCAGCCCCCAGTGGTAGTATACAGCAGCAGCCCCAGTGGTATATACAGCAGCAGCCCCAGTGGTATATACAGCAGCAGCCCCAGTGGTTAGTATACAGCAGCCCCAGAGGTATATACAGCAGCCCCAGTGTAGTATACAGCAGCCCCAGTGGTAGTATACAGCAGCCCCAGTGGTAGTATACAGCAGCCCCAGAGGTGTATACAGCAGCCCCAGTGGTAGTATACAGCAGCCCCAGAGGTGTATAGAGCAGCCCCAGTGGTAGTATACAGCAGCCCCAGAGGTATATACAGCCCCAGTGGTAGTATACAGCACCCCCAGAGGTATATACAGCCCCATGGTAGTATACAGCATCCCCAGTGGTAGTATACAGCAGCCCCAGAGGTAGTATACAGCAGCCCCAGAGGTAGTATACAGCAGCCCCAGAGGTAGTATACAGCAGCCCCAGTGGTAGTATACACGCAGCCCCAGAGGTGTATACAGCCCCCCCCCATCAGTATACAGGGCCCCCCCTTGGTGCACAATCCTGTAAAGGAAGAGATTAGTACACTTATCTCTGTCCCGCTGCCGCTGTCCCGCCGCCGTCATCGCGCTCCTCTGTCTTCATTCAGCGTCTTCCGACTTCCTCTGGCGCGCAGACAATGACGGAAGAAGCCGGAAGAAGACGGAGGAGGAGATGACGGTGGGACAGCGGCAGCGGGACAGTGATAAATATACTAATCTCTTCCTTTACAGGTTTGTGCTGCAAGGGGGGCCTGTATACTGATGGGGGCGGGCCTGTATACTGTATACACTGTATACAGTGTATACAGTATACAGTGACTCGCGTATAAGCCGAGGGGGGGACTTTTCAGCCCAATTTTTGGGCTGAAAAACTCAGCTTATACGCGAGTATATACGGTATATATCAGGATGGGGGATCATATATATCAGGATGGGGGACATATATACCAGTGTGGAGATTATGTATACCAAGATTGGGATAATTTATACCAGGATAAGGGACATACAGTATATACCAGGATGGAGATTATATATACCAGGATGGAGGAGATATATACAAGGATGGGGATCATATATACCAGGAAAGGGGACAGGACAGATATACCAGGATGGGGGAGATATATATCAGGATGGGGGAGATATAATCCAGGATGGGTATCATTTATACCAGAATAAGGGACATATATACCAGGATGAGGACATATATACCAGGATGGAGATTATATATACCAGGATGGATGAGATATATACAAGTATGGGGATCGTATATACCAGGAAAGGGGACATATATACCAGGATGGGGGAGATATATATCAGGATGGGGGAGATATATTCCAGGATGGGGGAGATATATTTCAGGATGAGGGCCATATATACCAGGATGGGGCAATGTGGCATCCCAGGGGTTAATGTGCCACAGTAATATCACAAGGGTTAACTCCCCAAACAACACTGGACACTGCACTAGCACCTCTAGGCCAGAAGGGGAAGCTCAAGCAGCTCCCTGATATATTCTGGTCTGAGGAGTTAGTTGAGAGTGACTTGACAGTTCAGTTTAGTGCAGAGAGCAATAGGAGGAGGACCTGTAAATGGGAAAAGTGCTGAGCTCCTGACAGGGACCACTGACTACTTTCAGGCCTTAATCCAGGGTCTGAGGAGAGGAGTACAATAAACAGCGGAACATATCTGGGAGACTGAGTTACCTCATAACTCGCCCCAGAGGAGCGCAGAGACCGGATACCGGATCCGAATCTGTGACTGAAACACGCAGCACAGAAAACACCGGGATAGTGGAGGTTGTAGATCTACACTGTACCTCAGCGAAGCAACACGGCGGGGTCAGAAGCACACAGAAAGACTCAAGTTGCCTAGAATAGGGGATACCTGTGAGGAGGAACAGGGCCAGCAGCCTAGCTAAAGCGGCAGCAGGGCCACACACACAGCGCAGCAGTGGGAAGCTGAGGACCAGGACAGGGTGGGAGCAACCTGGTCCCTGTACAGACTCCGTGGACAGTACTCTGCTACCAAAATCTGCAGTAAAGCCTTGGAAAACTTCAAAACCGTGAGTGTGTGTGATCCTTGTGCTTAAGCCCTGCATACCTCTCAAACTCCCATCATCTCTACTACTACCCCTATCTTGCAACATTCATAGCACCATCTATAGACTATTACTACCACTGCCCCGGGGAACCCAGCTCTACCTGCGGAGAGTCATCACATCCCCAGCTGCCCAACATCATCCCCGGAGGTTCTGCAGCAGCGGTAGTCACCCTGACCACAACCCGTGGGTGGCGTCACGATAAGCTCCCCCGTAAATATACCCCCCATTTATTGCAGAACCCGGGACACGGTCCGGACTAAGACCGCCATGATATCCCCAGCAGTACCCCGGTCCGGTACCGAGTACCCCATCCCAGTAGGACATATATACCAGGATGGGAACAGGATTGGGGACATATATAGCAGGATGGGGTCATTATAGGGACATATATAACAGGCAGGAAGGGGCCATGATGGGGACGTATATACCAGGATAAGGCCATGATAGGGACATAAATACCAGGCAGGAATGCTGTACATGGGGTATAAGAGGGCAGGGATTCTGTATATGGGGTATAAGAGGGCAAGGATACTGTACATGGGATATATGAGGTCAGGGATGCTATATTTGTGGTATATGAGGGCAGGGATGCTGTATATGGGGTATATGAGGGCAAATATGATGTACATGGGATATATAAGAGCAGGTATGTTATATATGTGGTATATAAGAGCAGGGATGCTGTATATGGGTTACATGAGGGCAGAGATGCTGTACATGGGGTTTATGAGGGCTGAGATGCTGTATATGGGATATATGAGGGCAAGGATGCTGTACATTGGGTATATGAGGGCAGAGATGCTCTACATGGGGTATATGAGTGCAGGGTTGTTTACACTTTGAAATGTGGATTTCAGAATGGAATCTGCTTGCATTCCATGCTAAAATCAATCAATCAATCTATCTAATATTCTGCTTTTTTCCAATAAAGATCAATCCAACTGCTCTGTCTGGAAAGGTCAGTGGGAGTGGCTCAGCTTCAATGTATGGTAAGCACACATAAGCTTGATGTCCCCCTGCTGAAGAGAAGATTGCAAAGGTAAGTTCTATATTAGCCTCTATATCATTTCATAAGTTCTATATCAGTCTCTATATTATATATACAGCCAACAGCCTCTTTATTATAATCATGAATCATGGTATGTGTTAAAGGGTACCACTGAAACTGTTTCGCCCAAGGCCCACAAAAACCTGGAGCTGGCCTTGCAAGTGATTTTAGTATTATGGCCAACACATCTGTCTCTGTGTGCAATACCAAAAAAATAAAATACTGAATGCCATTAAACACAATAAGGATGTTAGTACAATGAAATTTCATTTTTTTTGTACAAAATCAGTTTACCGTAATTGGTGGATAAAGGTAAGGAAGAATCTGAAAGGTTGGCAGCTAGTCCACATTTTCCTCACACTACTTTTCAAAGACTATTAAAGGGAACCAACCACCTCGGATGACCCTCATACATTGTTAATATGTGCCCCTGCAGCCTAGTAAACCATTTGCAGCACTGCTTTTGTGTGAAAAGTGGCTGCAGTAGAAGTGAGATAATGATTGTATACACTTACATGCCTGCGTACTTGAGGGCGTCTCCCTGTGTGTGCTGGCACTTGTGGGCTGTGCTCATCATGTCTGCTCTCCCCCTCCCATATGCACGCCCCCTCTCAGCCTGCTATAGTGATGTGAGGCTGATTGCGTCATAAAGGGGCGGGGCTAAATCGCGGCATCCCGGTAGCCCCGCCCCTTTATATAGAGGTTTAGAACTAAAGTAGTGTGTATAATATAATAAAAAGCAACGTTCATGGTATAACATGAATATTGTACACTGAGATGCAGTATTATACAATGAAAATATTGAACTACCTTCACCATGCATGTTGCCTTACTTACTACATGCTGTTCTATTAACATTCTTGCATAGCCATCGATTTTCTAACTAAAATATCTAGAAAACAGAAGGTAATTTTATCGACATAGAAAATAAAGCACCCAAAACTGTAAACACCCGAAACACAAAATAGACGAGTTGAAGAAAAAAAACATGAACAACAAGCTATTCTAGTTTCCCCTTCTGCAAGCACGACATACCTATCTCTTGGGACCTGTACAAAGCAGCACCTTGCCTAGGTAACATAACAGAGATATAAACATTACTACTCATTTTGGCCTCCAAGACAAGTGACAAAATGTACACAGAGTGTGCATAAAACATAGGCACACAATATGTATCTAGTGTGGAGGAGGTAAATTTACAGGTATGTACAGCTTTGCAATATTTTTTGTTATAAAATTTCTAAATCCATGTGCACATGATATAAGAATGATTGTCAATATTGGATGATCATGATCTACGGGTCCTCAGGGGTACTGCATGATAAACAGCCCGTTTCAGTTTTGCAATTAGTTCATGGGTAAGTAATTGGAGAAAAAATCCATCTGTCTAAGATACAGGAATCATCATAGATCCGCAGAGTTCCACTGGAGGACCACTTGACATGATTATTGGACTACGAATTTAAGTCTAATCAGGACTGTCCTCCCCTCTGCCTTAATTTCTAGTTGCTTGATAGGACAATCTTAGGGCAAGCCACCGGTGAGTGGGGACACCAAATATTAGGGTGTGAAAAATCTTCAATGGTAAACAGGGAAAAGGACAGCGTCTCAATAGGTTTCCCTGCGTTGATCTACTTACTATACATGTATTCCTTTTTATTGTGTGTTGTTGTTCACCGTTTGTTACATGTAGGTCACCAAGACCTTTTTATACATTTTTGTAATAAAGGTGATATTTTATAAATAAGTTGGTAATCAAAACAATTTATAAACTAGACTCATTACCTCCTAAATTCATCTGTTGAAAGATTTTCCAATTAGTTCATGGGGTCAGGAGAACTTCCACAAATCATTATAGGTGAACACAGTTCACTGCGCAAACCACAAATGCAAGTTAAAGTTCAGCTATGAAAAGAAGCCATATCTCAACACAATCCAGAAAAGCTGCCATCTTCTCTGGGCCGATCTCATGGACTAAGCCAAAATGGGAAGTGCTCTGTGGTCAGATGAATCAAAAGGTGAAATTCTTTATGGAAATCACAGAAATTGTGTCCTGGGTAATAGGAGAGGGACCATTCAGCTTGTTATCGGCAAACAGTTCAACAGCCTGTATTACTAATATATGGGGATGCAATTATTTTCTATGGCAGGAGCACTTTAGACATCCTGAAATGGATTATCAATGCTGAGCATTATATAGAGGTTTTAGAACAGCGTCTGTTTCAGGTAAGTCCTTGTATATTTCAGGCTGCTTTCACATCAGTGGTAAACGCATTGTGGCAGATGCCGGATTTGCCGTGAATTACATTTACCGCTGATGTGAAAGCAGCCTCACCAATATAATGCTAAACCACATACTGCAGCCATCACAATAGCATGGCTTCACAGTAGAAAGGTTTAGGTGATGAACCGTGCCACCTGCAGTCCAGACCTTTCATTAATTCAACATTTGGCATATTATAAAACAAATTATAAAACAAAAATAAACAGCCAAGACCAAAGACTGTTGAACAGCTAGAATTCTACATCAGACTAGAATGGGACAACATTTCTCTCCCAAAACTCCACTAATTAGTCTCCTGACTCCCCAGATGATTACAGAGTTGTACCAAAGAAGAGGATTGCTACACAAGGGTAAACGTAGCCCTGTCCCAAGAAATATCTTGCTGTCTGAATTTCTAAATGAGTTATTTTTATCAAATAAAAATGGAAAAATGTCAAACATTTACCTTCTGAGCTATGTTCTAAGTATATAAAATATGGCTGTAAGACATTTCCGAATCATTGCATTCTTGTTTTCTTTATATTTAACACAGCTTTTTGGAATTGGGGTTGTAACCTAATTTTGCTTTTGTTTTTCAAATGCATAGAGGTAATAAAAAATGCTTAACTTCCCTATCCAATACATATATGTAAGAGAAGGGAAGTATTAATATATCCATCATTTTGCAATTTCATTCAAAGACTTCTGATGCATCCAATTAGATGAGATTTTGAGCACAGGTGATGTTTTTACTCTTCTCCATTAATTTACTTGGTGTAAGTAATAAGATTTAATACCGTTTCCTAATTACACTATATTTGGGGGATGCCATCTCTTTTTTTAAATACCCTGAATCCCAGATTAATTTAGAGGGCTACTCCCTATTGATAAATAGACTAAGACACGATGAGCTTCTAAGTGCATGGATATCAATGAATTATCCCGCTCTCTTATTATACCTTGAGAAATTCTTGCTTTAGTGAGGAAAGTCAGCATAGAGTTCTTAAATAAGATCCACAGAAATGGCTGCATTGCAGAATCGTTCAGTTTCGTCCTACATCAATAAACCAAATTTATATGTTGCACTATCTCCGCTGTATAATGATTGCACAAGGTTTCAAGATAAAACAAACACATCCATAAATCCAGCTAGTTATGCAGGCAGGAAGGAGCCTGTGCCCATGAGGCCACAGACAAACAGTGTTTTTTGCTTTTCTTGTCTAGCTAAAAATACAAGCACTAATTATTTTTAGCTCTAGGACCAAGAAATACATTCACATTTCTGTCTGTTGCACATGTTCTGTCAGTCTGCTGCGGCACTTGTCAAAGCTGTCCTTAGGCACCCCTACCCATATCAGCACTGTGCTAAATTAAAGATGTCTGCGGATATAGTCAGTGATGGGCTACCAGGAGTGTGTCTACTAGGAGTAAGATGATGTTATGAGCATCAACATATAAGAGAAAGCGCGGTGGCAATAATTTTCTTCTTTCATAAAGGTACTGTATAGACTGTATGCAAGGTAATGTCATTATTATTATTATTATTTATTTATATAGCGCCATTATATTCCAAGGCGCTTTACATGCTAAAAAGGGCAGACTAGGACAAGTAACATAGTAACAATACAAGTAACAATAAATGTTGACAATTTGGTCATACAGATACAAGAGGGGAGAAATCCTGTCCACAAAGGCTCACAGTCTACGAGGGGCGGGGCGGGTGTCATGAAAACCAATCTCCAAGCTTCTTGGAAGCTTGTAGACCTAGACAAGTCTTCTGTAGGCCCCGTTACACAGGACGATGTTGTAACAATGTTGGCTGCGATCTCGTGGACGCGCGGTCATTTTTGAGATCCACTCAAAATCGCTGGTGAGATGTCACATATTGTGAACAACTCACCAATGATGTTGTGAGCAGGTATTGTTCGCAAACCCCGCAAACGATCCTTGCTCATTTCTGTGAATGGGTGAAGTCGTCCTTGACATCGTTATCATGGTGTCACACAATATGATGCAGCAGGTTGGTTGAGTTGAAGTTGTCAGGTTTTTGAACATGTTCATAAATCTGTCAACTTCATCTTGACTAATTATCGTAGTTGAATCGTTCGGTTACACGCAGCGGCGCACTAACAATGTTGTTTCAACATCGTTGAACACGTCACTTTATGAACGATGTTGAGCACAATGTTGAGCCGTATAACAGGGCCTTAAGATTCACTTAGAGATTTGTTTATTAACTTGAATTCTGATGAACCCTCATTAACATGTTATTTTTCTTTAAAGACTAACCACTGTTTTATGTTATTTTTCCCCATAAATCAATAAGCTTTTTTGTTGTTGTTTTTTTTTTCTTTAATGGCCTTCAGCTAAATCTGGAACCATGGTGACTTGATGGATGAACGATCTGTAGGAACATCAATCTTCTACAAGCATAGATAGGTCAACCAGGGTCTTCTCGGCTGATACTTTGATAGTATCAAGCCATCGGATTGCTCTTTTTCCTCTTTACCTTGTTCCTTCTATTCGTCCAACCATGATATCTTTCTCCAGTGATTGCTTTGTGTGACATGCCTTGGTTGATTTGTTCCAAAATTGAATTGTTTGTTCTTCTTGTCATCCATTGTATTGATAACATCCTTCTCCAACACCACATTACGAAGGCAAATTCTCCTTTTGTCTTATTTCTTTAATGTCCAGGTTTCCACAAAAAAGAACAAACTATCTGTAAATACAATAAATCAACTATATATAAATAATGACTAAAGGTACCGTCACACGCGGCAATATTGCTAGGCAATTTCACTGGCAATTTGCTGGTTGCAGTGAAATCATGGACACATTGTTCTATTTTGTTGCTGTGTACAAATGGAACAATGTGTCCATGATTTCACTGCAATCAGCAAATTGCCAGTGAAATTGCCTAGCAATATTGCCAAGTGTGACGGTACCTTAAGAGTTTAATGTAGCATTCCTGCTCCTCAATTGCATATTGGGCACCTTTCTCCGCCTTTTATTGCAAGCGCTCACTTCCCAGAGTGATCATTGTCTGAATGATGCCAGAGTTGTGCGGATGAGAGTGTTCTCCTCCCTGCCTCCTTTTTTCTGACACGTCTCATTACACTAGCACACCTAAAAGTGAAGCAAGTGGCGTCAAGAGACAGGATGAATGGGCCCAGCTAATATGCTCGCTCATGGCCACATATTCACAAGCAGCATTCAGATATGCTCACTCTAGGAGGCTACCACTGTAAATAGAAAGCAAGGTAGGGCCCCAATATGAGGAGGCGTAACAGTGCAACAAACATTTGGGTACAATAAGGGTGCACCAAATAATCCTCCTTGGCATAGGAGTTAAAAGTAACTTTTTCAGACACTGTACCAGTATCTGGGATAGTGCTAGTATGGTGTTTATAGGGGCTAAGTTGTGCTACAACAATGTAAAGCCAACTTAAAATGCATTTTGGGGGTGATGGACTCCCTTTAAGTACTAAGTAAATATGGGTAATTCAATATAAGTAAATCTAGAAATAGAAAAAAATTTGTTTATAAAAATGCAGTGCCCATGCTTCTCACAGTCTACACCTTACAAAACTAGCAGGACTTTTCTTCTCTTGTTTCTCTTTGGCCTGTTGATGTTGTTAGCGGAGGTTTTGTAAGTGATCCAGATGTCATGCAGTGGAAGAGCATCCTTGTCTGAGGAACACTAGCCCCCTTGTCTTCTCTTACAGAGGTACTTCTGTTCATCTGTATGGTGAGGAGTTGAAGCGTTGTGGTGAGGTGATAAAGTTGTAGGACTTCAACAGAGAAGACTTTGGTTGATTTTACACCCAGGCCTCCAAGTATTTCCCTATTTCACGACTTTAATCATCACTTTGTGCTCTTTTCTTTTCAGAAATATGTGGTCAGAAAATGATAACTTTCTGAGAAACAGCTGTTCACTTATTTATTTCTCTGAATATATATTTAGATTTCATCTGGACGGTTAAGCCAAACTACGCAAAAAATGAATGCTAATGCAATACAGTAATTGCTTTCAGAAATAAATGCAGGAAGTTTTCACCACTTCACCTCCTCTGCAAGAGTAAATAAAGACTAAGTCCAAAAATGCAATATTCATGCTAATTGTAACTTCCATGGCAATCAATGAGTTAACATTTCTAACTACTGTAAAAAATACAGGTAATGATTACTATGAAAGGAATTGAATAGATATTGCAAATTACAATACATTTCTACTCTTTAGGCTGGAATCACAGTAGCATATGACTTGTGTGAGGATCACATTGCCCTGCCCGGACTGGCTAGTGGCTCTCCTTACCTCAGCATGTCAGTTTCATGTCTTTCTATGCAGTTGTCAATTTCAGGCCTGGAGAGCCACTGGCCGGTTAAGGCATTTTGATACGATCCTCACGCGAGACATATGGCAGTGTAACTTCAGTTTTATACTACAGAAGACTTAAAAAGAACCTGTCCGGTTTTTGCTGCCCCATCTAAGAGTACCCTGAAATGAAGACAGAGACTCTTAATCCAGCTGTGTATCACTTACTGGGCTGCCTGCTGTAGTTTAGTTAAATACTGTTATATCACTTTCACCTCTACTCGTCTTTTTAATATCTTCCTATATAGACTCCAATACTCATGAGCTCCAGTTATCCATGAGCACCACCACAGACTGGCAGCTTTCTACTTATGCACAAACAGATGTTCCATCAACGGCGGAGTTAGACAGACATCAACATTGAGAAAACTAACAGATTAAACAGAGATATTATCAAAACTACATCAATGAGTCCAGTTAGAGTTTGCCAGAGTTTGTGCTTTAAGAAGCATAAACCAGGTGACAGGTGCCCTTTAAGAACCTTCTTAGTGCCTACTGTAAAGACTATACTGGAAAATGTTACAAATTTTATTAAAGGGGATTTAAAAAAAGTCGTCCCTAAATAATAGAACTTGTGTAAAATAACAAATCACATAGTTCTCCCCCTACACAAGCTGAGAGTCAGCTCTCTGCAGCTCCTTCTGTTTCAGTGTTTTGGTTGCAGCAGCGGTGACATTACGTTGAAAGGGCACATCACCGCTGCAGTCAATCACTGAGTTCAGCAGCTCTATTATGTTACTTCACTGCAGCCAAAACACAGAGACAGTAACGGCTGCAACGAGACAGACAATTTAGGGTAGGTTCATGCAAAAACTTTGTTGGAAGTGTAAAAATCTGGTGTAGTTTGAAAGAGAATTCCACACCGGAATCAATTTGCTTTTTTATTTAACCTTTGAAACTTTTTTCATTGCAGCCTTGTGGTTTTGATGTAAAATGTTGTGCAGACCTCACAAGGCATTATGGAAAGCCTCACAATGTGAATACCACGTGGTACCTTTTGACCAACTCTAAGGCAATGTAAACACCTATCTAAAATTGTGGACGAAAATAAGAAATATAACTGCATCTTAATACTTTTTCTCAAGAATATATTTTTTAACTGTGTGGAGGTTAAAAATAGTAAAGTAAGCTTAACTTCTCTTCTGTTGCTCCATCGCCTGATCTCCATCGCTTCTGTCTGTGTTTATTAACAAGCTGCATTAGTATCAAAGGCCAGAGCAGTGTTGGGTGGAAGGCTCGCAATCACATTAGATACCTGTCAGTCGCCCTATCATTCTCAACTCCTCCTTACACAAGCACATTCAGTTCAAATAACCTTCCTTGTGTTTTCTAAGGGTAGAGGAGAAAGCTTATCACCCGAATAACAGGTTGGGGTTAAAATTTAAACCCACCAATCCTTATCTTCTCCAACATTATCTGTCCAGGACCCCATACATATTAGCCTGTTGATATCGATGGGCTTGGCCGACGTTCCAACGTATATGATGGACTTAAAGAGGACCTGTCACATCTTTGTCAGGTCACATGGTTGTGACATTACCACAGGTCCTTCCACAGCATGTGAATTTCTGCAACAGCCCACTTGTCTACCAGGATCGTCGGGTGCTATGAAGTACCCTTTTTCTCTTCTAAGTGGCTAAACTCTGTTTAGTGATCCTGGTGGGGCTGTACGTTCTGGACGGGGGAGTCGGTGCTATTAGATAGACCCACGACCTACCGGTGTTGACGGCTCAGGGATAGACTCCTGCACCGCGACTCAGAGCCGCTTCTCCATTGTGGACTAGGATTCCCCCGGACTGTAGAAGGTCCATCACTGGGTCTCCTCCTTCTGTCTGAGTCACCGCTCCTTCTGGGTGCCCTCCCTGGGGTGTCCCTGTAGGACTTGTTCCTCCGACTAGACTACTCCAACTCACTAACTCTCTGTGTGGTTCCCGCTGCTTCTACCCTAACGCTCCTCCCACAGGGGCTGGGTCTGCCAGTCAAACAGGTTAACCCTTTAGTCCCCCTATTCTTGGTGTAGGGATGCTGGGATGAGACCCTCAGGTTGACGTTACACTCCCCAATGACAGGAATACCACACACTCTGTTGTGGGTGCAGTACCCCTACTGTGGTGCATTGACCAGTGGGGCGCCACACTTCTTTATTATAAATACTTTTTTTTTTTTTAAACCAGGTTAGTGATGCACAGTGCATGATCTAAATAACAAAGGGGGTAGTTTAAAAACAAAAACTACTTGACATGTTCCCTTTAAAGCTTAATTTGTTATTTTTAACCCCTGCAAGCCTTATTAGTTAAAGGGAATGTGTGAGTAGGTTTTTGCTATTTATTATGAGAGCAGCTTATCATAGGGCACATGCACTTGATTCCTGGGATCTGTCACTTTTTAGGCTGTGTGTTGTAGTTTCAATACAGTCAGTATTTTATCAGTAGGAGATTGAAGAGGATCTGTCACTTCTCTGGTGCATGGCAATCTAAATGCAACACTGAATTCAGCATTCCTGCTGCATTCAGGGAAGGGCTCCCCCATGTGTCTAGCCCCCCTGTAAGCTCTTTTGGGCATGGTCATCCTTATTTTTTCTTTAGTTATTGTACTGTATTTCTTACATTGTTTCTCTGCTTTAAAAAGGACCTGTCACCCCCTTTCCCCCGTGCATGGCAATCTAAATGCAGCACTGAATGCAGCATGCCTGCTGTATTCAGGGAAGGGGTTGCCATAGCTGTAGCCCCCTTGTGCGCTGAGAAATAGAATTTAGAAATCTTACATATAGTGAGTCCGGGGGGCAATCCTTCTTATGGAGTCAGCGCTGGCACGGAGGTTCTCCCCGCCTCCGGCTGCTCTGCACCACCTCCTGCTGCTCTGTGCCTCTTCCTTATTTTGTCCGCCCCCTCCTCGCCTGCGCCGACGTCTAAGCTTCTGTTCTCACGCAGTTGCACAGCAAGGACAGGAGCCGGCGGCTGACGTCACAGCCTCGTTATGCGTCTATGTGAGAAAAGAAGCTTTGACGTCGGCACAGGCGAGGAGGGGGCGGACAAAATAAGGAAGAGGCACAGAGCAGCAGGAGGCGGCGCAGAGTGTCCGGAGGCGGGGAGAACATCTGTGCCCTCTGTGCCAGCACTGACTCCATAAGAAGGAATGCCCTCCGAACTCACTATCTGTAAGATTTATAAAAGTCAATTTCTCAGAGCACAGGGGGGCTAGAGCCATAGGGGACCCCTTCCCTGAATGCAGCAGACATGCTGCATTTAGTGGTGCATTTAGATTGCCATGCACCGGGGGGAAGACAGGTCCTCTTTAACCCTACTAGACTACAACTAGTGTGCATGCTAAACCAGCTAATGTGTGTAACCATTGATTGGCAGCTTGTTCACACTGCACAGTGTACACAGAAAAATGACAGTCAGGGGTGTGTATGGAGGTGTACATAACTAAGACGACTTAGCTCTGCTACATTTACTACAGACAAAACAGGTATTCTATTAAAAATACACCAAGCAGCCTAGTAGGTGAAACATTACTGGAATCAGGCTTTCTTGCCCTATATATGCTGCTCTCAGATAATGTAACAAAAACCTACTGACAGTTTCCGTTTAAAAATGTATTTGTGGAAAAGCCTTTTAAATTATTTATGTACAATGTTTTAAAATAAGCAAAGTGGCATATTCTGATTCACTATCCAAATAAAATGGGGAAATCCAAAGACAAAACACAACATGTGAACCCTACATACTGCACACACACAATGTAAATACACAGTACCACAGGCGTCCCAAAATCTACACAGCACTAATACAAACTGTATTCAGGCCAAGGCAAAAATATTACAGTAAAAGTGCATAAAACCGAATGAACAATTTGCTGGTGACCATCATACCTAAACCGGAAGGGCATAGCAAACTATCATTTTGTATCCATTCATTCGTAATTTTTCAGTGCAATCTCCATTCTTGTTTCCATGGAGCTAAACCTCTCATGTTGTATGCCAGCGAGGAAAGCAATCTGAAAGTCCTTACTTCCAAGCACGACATTGTGGCTAGATTATCGCTTGCTGCCTGACTGTTCTGTGCTAACCATTTCTACATAAGCAGGGGGTAAAGTCAGCATATAAGTAATATGAAGGCTTAGAATTCTTCATTAAACGTTAACAACAATCACATTTTTATTTCCTACTAATATCTCATGAGACAGACTGCTTGTATGACATTTGTAAGCTGTATTCATAACGCATTGGAGTGTCAGGTTGTATTCTTACTGCAAACTATAGCATGCAACTATATACTAACTGTATGTTCTCGATGACATGCAAACCTTTTCCCTCTGATGAATCCGCACACATACTCGGAGAACATCTGTGCCTTCATATAGTAGTTATAGTTGTAGTTGACTTGTGCAAGAACATTTTTATCGTAAAGCTGCACATTGGAGCATGATAAATAGGAGACAGGTTATATTCCCACGATGAGTTTTTGGTGAGTTATGGACGCTGCATATTTTCGATGCGTCAATAACTGCAGCATCTTACGGTTTCAGCAAAGTAGATGTTATGCAGCGTAAACTGACCTGCTGTGCATTTTCCCCAAAGAATTGCATATTATGGAGAAAAAGGTAAAAAAAAATGCAATTTTAGTGCTGCACCGCAGTAAAAACGCATGTTATCTGCACATGTCTGTGTCAATAAATATTGTCAGTGTGAAATACTAGGAAGTATGAAAAACAAAGCAGCTTGACTTTAAACATGACATACCAACAAGAGAGATAAAAATGTAGCCTCAAAAATGCAGTTAAAACATGTATAAAAAAAAAACTACATTAAAAAAACTAACAATACTAAACTAATTTAGCTAATAGGTGCCAAAAATCAGCAGACCATATCTAATATCAAAAACTCACCAAATACTCATCGTGGTAATGCAGACTTAGATAGCTAAAGCAGATAGATCACTATAATATAACTACCAGTACGGTACATTATTGTAATTAATGGGTCCACTTTCTATAGAGGCCCATGCTGGTAGCCCAGGCAGTGCTGAACATGCCTGTAGAAATTGGACCACACTAACTTCTGGGAGTATTTAAGTTTGCAGTTCTATACTAAAGAAATTACACATTGTCATGAAAGATGTATGCTTTCCTGAAAGGCGGCTTTTGGTATAGTATTGGTGTTGTTCTTATTTTCCCCATAGAGATCAGAAATCTAAGTCAGGCTGGGGTCACAGTAGCATTTTTCACATGCGTTTTTGGAGACCTGCGTTTTCAAAAACGCATGTAAAAAACCCACCCTTAGGCCCCCATGTTAAAAAAACGCATGCCCTAATAGCCAAAAAGCATGTGTGACTGTCCCATGCGTTTTTGGAGCATATCCAAAAACGCATGCGTTTTTTAATAAGGGGCCTTATGGAAAACGCATGCAAAAACGCATGTACAATTAGTGCCATTCAAAAACGCATGCGTTTTCCATAGGAGCCCATGTTAAAAAAACGCATGCGTTTTTTAACATGGGCTCCTATGGGAAACGCATGCGTTTTTGAATGGCACTAAAAAGTACTAATTGTACATGCGTTTTTGCATGCGTTTCCCATAGGAACCCATGTTATAAAAACGCATGCGTTTTCTACAAAAACGCATGCGTTTTTCAAAACGCTCAAAAAATACTACAAGCAATATTTTTAGGTGCAGATTCAAAAACGCAGCCAAAAACGCAGGGAGCCATCACACACCTTAAAAACTCATGCTGACATGAAAAAACGCATGAGTTTTGTTAAATCACTAAAAAAAACGCATGGCAACTGTGACCACAGCCTCACTTAAGAGGAGGAAGTAAGTTAGAAGAAGTGAAAACAACCAACATGACAAAACTTACTAGTAAAGTTATCCAAAACAGTGTACGCAAATACCAAGACAGGTTTTATTTGCATATGTCACAAAGCATTATGCTATAGCGTGCGATAATTGCTTTGTAAAGGCTCTCATGAGTTTTGTATACTTAGCCTGCTACAAATAAGAATATACTCAAGACTGAGTATAGAAACATCAATACATTTTCTGTTAAGATTTCTCGGCTAAGTTCGAACTTCTGAAAGGTTGTCTGGTGCTACGCTGCATGATGATCGGGCTTGTTTCCATAGTACAATTTATTTTTAGCTATAAAGCTGCGGTACTCTGAGCTATATCTTACAAATAATTATTCATCGATTAGATATTCTTCGACATATTGATGAGGTTGTCCACCCTCTACAAACATCTTACATCATATTAGAGATGGTTTTGAAAACAATAAAACGATGTTGACTCACCTGCTCTAACCCCAGTAGGCCACTCAGTAGGCTCCCCTAGAAAAGGAAGTGATGAGTTTCCATTCTTTATCTGACCACCGAAGCTCCTGATGGATTACAGTGGTCACATGGCTGGAATGGGACGTCACCGAATGTGCACTTTCACATTTATCATTTAAGAATCATCCTTGACAATTGTAGGATGTTTGAGGCCTTTAGGCTGCTTTCACATCAGCGGTTTTCACTGATCGCGGGAGTTGTGGTGAAAAAACGCAACTACCGCAATTACCACATAACGGCTGCACTTGCGGTTTACTTGCGGCAAGCCCTATAGAATGTCTATGGGGGCTTGCGGCAGGTGCGGCAAGTGCGGTATCGGCACTTACGGCAGGTGCTCGGCGAAAAAAAATGCTGTATGCCATGGTTTTTTTCGCTGCCGCAAGTGCCGAAACCGCACTTGCCGCACACTTACCGCAAGCCCCATAGACATTGTATGGGGCTTGCTGCAAGTGAACCGCAAGTGCAGCCGTTATGCGGTAATCGCGGCAGTTGTGTTTTTTTCACCGCATCTGCCGCGATCAGCAAAAACCGCTGATGTGAAAGGACCCTAAAACAACTCTTTAAAAAAACAAAAATTCCGAAAGCAAGAAACAATACAATAGGCACCAAACACTTGCTCACCGTATGTCAACCACCCATGGGTCACACTTTACTCACGGGTGCACCTTTCTGTAATATTTGTCAAGTGAGAAGATAATTAAACTGTGGGGGATTCTCAATGTTTCCTGGCAGCTAAAAATAAACATGCCTATTTCTTTTAGACAGGCATACAATATACTAAGTGAAAAAGAACATAAATGTAGCTGTTGTGTCTCCTGGTGTTATTTGCTGACATTGGGGCATCCTAACACAGCATGGACAGCCCCTCTGTTCTGCTCATAAAGATGCAAAAATGTATACAGCACTGCAGTCTATTGCTCTAGTACGGAGACAATAGCAACTAATCCATTATACTAGGCATTACCTTCCAGGAATAGTAAATTTACTGTGTGCATTCTTAAAAAAATTGCCATGTTTGTAGTTTGTATCTTTAGGAGTATGCCTATTGTGGAAAGGATATGGCGTGCTAATTTGTAGGGTTTTGGACTCTAACGATCAAGGAACAAACAATAGAGGTCACCTCAGCTGTTTAAGTGAATGAGGCTGTGATAGTTTTCTGCTCAGTAGGCAATCAGTAATATCACAGTTGTAAGGACCTGAGGCAACCCAGCCCCATCTACATAAATGGTAGTGCCATGTGGCTAATGTTGGTAACATAGTGCCATCGAAGGTGCAAGTTAAAAAGTAAGACCCACCTAAGATACAGTGACAGCAACTTCAGAGTGTATATTAAAGTCCATGCAGGATGTGTGTCAGCATATGGCCAACCATTGTATAATTAACACCAGATTCTGATATTCTTTTTCTTTTTTGTGTCTTTATTCTCTTTTTCATTCTATATTGTGTGCATGATAATGACTGAGCTGCTTTTAACAGCATTTTGAGTTTGGCTTTACAGCAGCCACCTGGACCTCAGGTACCAGTGAACTGGAGATGTGCATTTATGTCTATGACAGAGTTTTCTAGATATGCTCTGTGACCTGTGCAAAGTGTATTTTTCAGAGAATTGGAGGAAGTAAGTGTGGAGCCCACTGGGATGGTGTACTCGGTACCGGACCAGGGTACAGCTGGGGATGTCAGGCGGTCTTGGTCCGGACATGTCCTGGGTTCGCAATAAATGGGGGGATATTTACAGGGGAGTTTGTTGTGACACCACCCACGGGTTGTGGTCAGTAAGGGGACCACCGCTGCAGTGTACTTCTGTTAGGAGGATGGATGGATGCTGCAGCCAGGTGGATGAGCCCGCCGCGGGTCGGGACAGCTCCTGACAGGGTAAAATGGTGGATTGACAGTTCTGTATACCTGGAATCAGACACGGACACTGAAGCAGGTTCACCGGGTTTACTTGTCAGCTCTTCAGACAATTTACAGCAGTTCTAAGTACAGTTCAGCTCTTAGCAGTTCACAGTGCAGTTAATCCCGGGAACACTTGAACCCTCTGCAGCCAGGTTGTCACTCTAAGACTCCTCACTCTTTCTATATGTCCTCTCAGGCTGATTCTCTCTGTCTTCTTCTTCTGGGTGGATTGCGGAGCGGCAGCTCGGTCCCTCAATGTAGCTTCCCCTAAGTATATGGATGGTAAGCCAGGTCCTCCTAGTTGCTGCTATGCCCCAATACTGTAATGGGAATACGAATCTAAAATCTGTGTTCCGTCAGTTTCTCTGGGGAGCCAGTATGAGTCTTCAGTCCCCCTCAGAGCTGACACTCTGGTTCCAGCCTAGCCTTGGGTGTACCTGTCTTGCAAGGGATCACTGGGCTCATTCCTTCCTGTGTAACTTCCCGTACATCAGGAGAGTCTTTCCTGTCAGTAATTTGTCAGCGCTACCGTCTTTCTCGGACCGGCCCGTCGGTTGTTGTTCTGTCTTTACTGGTTACTCTGTCAGCACTCGCCTACTCTGGGTCTTTTCTGTTTTGCTCGGCACCACTGGCCTACTCTTGGTTTTGCTGCTCGGCTCGCTACTACTTTCCTGTTTCTCCCTTATATACTGGTTCGTTACCATGACTACGCCTCACCCACTTATAACTGGCCCTACTACCCCTTGCCTGCCTAAAGTCCCAGGCTCCAGGTTGGGTCTATGTCAGTGGATGTATGTTTTGAGGGTGTTTGATATACAAACTGTCTACCTTCCTGTCTGGCTGCAGTTCCTACCTGTGGCCACCTGGTCGCAGGGGTGCCACATAAGCTTCTATCCCTTGTAAATGTTTGTTAAAAGTTATCTTTCATAGTAATCTTACTATGATAATAATTAAGGACTACTGTCAATTGATCTCTAGAGAATATGAAGTGTCAACCAATTTTATGCTCAGTGGCCAGTGAAAACTGCAACATTTCAGGATTCCTTTACACACACTTGATTTAAACAATAGTTTATTTTTGAGTGCACCTTCCCATTAAACATATTTCTCTAAAGAGTGTGGAAATCCTACTAAGGCTAGTTTCACATCACGGCAGCATCAGGTCCGGGGCTGTCCGATGTGAATCGGACAGTCCCGGACCTGATCTGGACATAGAACCGGAGGGCCAAATATGCCCTCCATTCCAGTGTCCAGCCGGATTCTTCTTATAGCAGCCGCAGCTGCTGATAATTCAAGATCAGGGGAAAGCTCCATGGGACAGCTCCATGGTGCTGAAGTTCAGCACCGGCTGACGCTGAGCTTCAGCACCCAGCGTCCAGCTCCCGGGTGCGGCTCCAGGCCGAGAGGATCTGAGTGTCTCAAATTTTTTCCCCTGGACACAAAAATGTTGCATGCAACGTTTTTGTACCCGGGAGGAAAATCCGAATACACCCGGATCCTCCCAGACAGTTGAAAGCCTGATTGCAGATAGCTGCCATCCGGCTTCACACCGGAAAGCCTCGGACCTGATAAGGCCGGGTTTACACCACGGCACTAAAGCCCAGTTACACACGCAGATTATTGTGCAGAGATTGTTTGCAGATCTGTGGTTACAGTGAAATCATGGACACATTGTTACATTTTGTGGCCGTGTACAAATGGAACAATGTGTCCATGATTTCACTGCAACCAGAAATCTGCGAACAATCTCTGCACAATTATCTGTGTGTGTAAGGCAAGGGTCACACAGAGGAATCCATTTTTGAGAGGCTTTCCCAAGCCAAATCCGTTTTTTTAAGGTGCCAATAGTGTCTCCTGAGCTCCTGGCCGTTTTTTGGACTTAGTCATTTTTTAACCAAAAATGGATATCCGTTAACGAATGGTGCCTATAGGTGCCATGCGTTAACAAATAGCTCCCCCATACGGCCCCATGTTAAAAAAAAGGTCAGTTTTTTCCAGCTCCCAAAAACGTTGCTAGCAACGTTTTTTTGTGCCCAGGAAAACCGGATGGCCGCTTTTGAATAACGCAGGTGTACCTAAGTGCACCATCCATTAACGGATCCGTTTTTGGGACTTTGAATAAAAATATTTTTTTTTCAATAAAAATGGTTCAGAAGGAAAAACGACTGAGCTGTGTGACCCTAGACTGACTGGGCCTTTAGACAGATGAGCTAATGTCAATTATCTCCAGAGTAATTATTAAAGCCAACTCTTTTTAAATATCAGATGTGTGTAATGGGGCAGAATATTCGTATTTAGACAGTCTGAAAGTTCACATTTAAGTAAATTATTAAAAATATAGAGATTAGAAAAAAAATGCCACGAAACAAGCTGTTACCATATAATGTCTGCTTTTCGAATGGCTATGAAATAATTTAGTTAAAGATGTTACTTCCACCTCAACATTATTCTAAGGTCATGATGTGCATGGAATACCTGTCCTTATTTTTTCTTGAAAATTATTGCATGTTCTGTGAAAAAGATTAATAGTTAAACCCATTAAGCAGAGACATGTCATACGATTGTCTTGGCTGCCAGAAACACATTGGGAATGGGCTTTGCACACACTGATAGTTTGTGTTCACAAAATATAATCTGACAAAAAGTTTACATATACTATAGGCCTAAAATCGTAAATCCTTGTAGGTACTAATGTTGGCTATTTTTGTGTCCAAATTTGTAAAGCAATTTTCAATTATTGATTCGGAAAGCAAAATCACAGCAGTCTACGGTTTTGGCTACTAAAAAAATTGGACAGAATCGGATCGGAGGCAAATTGGATGTCATTAAGTGCAAATCCGATCCGATTTGATCCCCATTGGAGAACATGGGAGCTAATTCGTATCCGATACTGTCTGATTTTCCTCGGACAGCATCAGATTTAACAAAATTGCAATGTGCAAGCAGCCTAAGTGCATAGCCCCATGCAAAATAATAACCAAATTCCCTGATAACCCTTTTAAAGGAGTATTCTCAAGCTTGAAAGTAATCCCTTTTCCATGTGATAAGGGAAAATGTCCCTATAATTCTCCACCAATTCTGAGAACTGGGGCTCTTTGGAGTGGTGGTCAATGATGTGCACTGCTGCTCTTTTCATTTATAATTGGGCAGAAATGAAATCAAGTGCTTTGTTCAACTGGTCTTTGGCTCTCCCATAAGAACAGAAGGGAGTGATAGAAATTTGCTGGAAAGGAAACAAAAGGCACACAATAGTGTATATCTGTGTGAAGGAATATAATACGAATACCAAAACAGACTCACCTGGTTCGGTTGTGATCTGTCAAACCACTGCCATTGCATGTGATATCACAGATATCCAGGATCCATGGTTTACAGCAGTCTCCCATGTGATATTGATCCAAGGTTTTTAAAGATTAGAAAAGAGATTAAGGACCACGCTCCTGTGCCAATGGTTAAGTACAATAAAGTTATTAAAAACTCATTGTGGTACATCTTGTGGTTGTCCTGATGAAGGGGTTTTTAACCCTGAAATAAACCACTTAATGAGTTTTTAATAAATTTATTGTACTTAATCATTGGAATGGGAAGGCGGTCCTTAATCCTTTTTCTCATCTTTAAAAACCTTGGATAAGAACAGAAGGAGCAGTAGTACGAATGATTGACCACCACTCCATTCACACAGGGGTCTTCAGACCTATGGTTCTTGGGATTGGTGGGGTTCCAGCAGTCAGACATTTTACTATTGGAAAGTTATCCTATCTCTAATAAATTGTGTTTAAGTACTAAATTTGAGAATACTCCTTTAAGACACTTATGTAATGTACTCAGATAGCAACTACAAGTCAAGAGATCGTTGCTCAACCTTTCAAGCTCCCTACAGAAACGTTCTATCATTTTGAATTTTATCCTCAGAGAAGAGTTGAAGCAAGATGATGTAAATACTTCTAACTTCAATATGAGAAATGTTTCATGTCCAGATGCATAAAAAATAGTAAAGACTTTATCTGCCAATGCCTTAAGAATTAGTGTTACATTATCATCTTTTGTTTGTCTACTTGGTTATGTTACCATTGATTTCACAGCCATAATTAGCAAACGTGCAACAGGAAGAGCCTGGCAAAGTTGTAAATATTATTTTCATAGAATAGATTATGTCTATTTATTCCATATAACATTACCATTAACTATGTGACCATTCACAATAAATTGCTTGATTGAACTAGAGGCAATACCTACCACCTGGTAAGACTTCCAGGAAAAAATCCTTTCTGACACAAAACAGGCAAAACTAAAAAGACAATCATTAAAGTCTTAAAAAAAGGTCTCCTTTCTCTATGCCGCACATTTGTAATACACAAGCTGTTATATTCCTATCTGAGCAGATGACAATTCCACCTGGGAATGTTTATTGTGCTCCATATCATGAAATCATTATACATGGCTTATAATAGATTATACATTTCACAGTCTTATCCCAGTAACATGACTTAACAGGCGAATGAGCTGTAAACTGCAGCTACAAAGAAGAGCAAAAACTTTACTAGTCATCCAAGAGCATATAACTACTTAAACAGAATAGGACAGATGTAGCTCCCGTTACTGAAGCCTTTGATGTCATGTACCAGGGTCTTCTTACAAGAACTTATACTCCACCTAAGACTGTTCACAATGCTTTGCGAAAACTACAAAGGTACACAGGCCATGTGTTCAGCATACCCTCTTCAGAAGATCAGACTCATTACATGAGACGTCCTAACAACTTGTGCACCACCCCAACACTACCTAAAACCAATGAGACTTCAAGGATTATTTACTAGAAGTCAACTCTAAGAATAGATATATCCCCAGCACAAAATAGCAGTGCCTATATGAAGTTAAAGACAGCCTGTCACCAGGTCAAAAGTGGCCAACTCTTCCTCCTATTTCATTCCTGCTGCTCCTATAAGTATTCTGGGTTCTTTTTTTGGGGGGAAGGGGGTGGCGGTAGGGGGAGTTTAATCCTCAATGCAGTCCTAGAAATATGGGTCTTTTTATTTAGTGCTAATTCTTGAGGTTTGTACCAAGAGGGTGTGGCTCACAGAAGTCTTTGGGGGGGGGTGTCTTTATGCTGAGCCACACCTCTTTGGAATAACCATGAAAATTAGCACTCCATAAAACGGTCCATATTTCTGGAACTGTACGGAGCATTTGAAAACATAAATTGAATATTCAGCAGGGCTGAAGAGTAAAACTAGAGAAAATACTGGCCATTATTGACTGGTGCCAGGTGCTCCTTACAGTGCAGAACGTCAGTAGATAACCACAATATTGCCAGTGAAGCGCAGTCTGACATATCAGCATAGGCATAATGCGCCAAAATACATAGAAAATCTCTTCCTGCAACAGCCAATTTTAATTTTACTACTTTTGCTTTTTCCTTCCCCTTTTCCAAGGGCCATGAGGTTTTTATACCTCCATCAACAAGGCTGTACAAGGGCTTGTTTTCTGCAGGATAATTTGTGGTTTTGAATGACATAATTCACTTTACCATACAATGTACTGGAAAACAAGAAATACATCTCAAGTGTGGTGAAATGCTGAAGAAAGGACAAGTCCGCTGCTGTTTTTTGGGTGAAAATGACCTGACGCTATGATTCTTCAGATCAATACAGTTACGACCATACCAAGGAGGATTTTTTAGTTAGGTAGTAAAGAACATACTGAAATTTGTATAAAAGAAAAGAGGTGGGAAGGGGGGTTGTGTCACTATTTTTTATAGGTCCCTAATTTTGTGTTTTTCCATCAAAGCATTGGTGTGTGGACTTTTTTGTGTACACAACTGAAATTTCTATTGGCAGTAATGTCTGCTATGTACACTGTTGTTTAATGCATGTTCTTGGGGATGAGCATCAACCACAAAACTGGAATTCTGGCCCCTCAATTTCTGGGAGCATTTGGACATTGAAATACAGGTTTAAACAATTTTTTAATTTAAAAGATTGGATACGACAACACAGGGACAACATCTACAAGGAGTTTGTATATTCTCCCTGTGTTTGTGGATATCCTTGGGTTATCTGATTTCCTCCCACACTCCAAAGACATACTGATAAGGAATTTATATTGTGAGCCTCAATGGGGTCAATGGTGATAATCTCTGTAAGCACTGTGGAATATGTTGGCTCTATATAAGAAATGCATAATAAATAAATAATAATGCCAAGTACAGGACATGCTATTTCATTTGACATCAGTGATGTTTTAAAGGGGTTGTATATTTGTCCTCCATTTTCAAATAGGTGTTTGGAGAAACCTGATTGTAAACTAAAAGGCTACCTACGACTTCGCACAAAATTATTGTTTATTGTTTATTTTAGTCCTCAATGAAAGTCAGGCAACTTATTAAAGGGAACCTGTCACCTACTTTAGAGCCCGTAGCCTATCACTACCTGACTCTGCAGCTTCCTACTACATTACTAACCATCTCTGTCTGATCTAATCGTGAATTATAAATGTGGAGAAAAGCGATTTATAAACTTACATTTTACTAGCCAGGTGAGCATACCTAGATGGCTGGCCGTTGGGTGGGCAGTCTCTCCGGGTCCACTCTCCCCCGCCTTGCTGCTCAATCATGCCCCGGTGGGCATGATCATTCATTCAGGGGCACGCAACTGATTTAAAATTCCTGCCTCCTTCTTCCGGGTATGATATGCTGCCGGCCACGGCGCATAATTTCCAGTCTGGTGCATTGTGGGTGGTATTGGCTGTACAGGCCAGCTTCAGAATGCACACTGCGCATGCTCCAGAGCCAAATTGTATGCCAGCTTGTGTCTGTTGCACGGGGAAGCTGTCCAGGGCAGCATTGCTAATCCAGGTTTGCTCGACCTCACCTTGTCACATCGCCATTGGACTCGGTGGCTGGTGTTCCTGCCTCGGCCGCTGGGAGGAGCCGGATTCCTTCGGCTGGTGGCGCCGGTGATAGGAGGGCCTTGTCCTCATATGGAACTGCTCCCGTGACGTCTGCCTCTGTCGCTGAGCGCCGCTGTGTTTCCCCTCTGGGTGGTGTTGGTCGCAGAGGAAAGGGCCCTGCAGAGGTGTCCGTTAGGCGCAGCCTGCGTTCTTCTGTCAGAGGTGGCGTGGGTGGAGCCAGTCGTGCATCTCCATCTGGCCTGGATCTAGGGGCGGTCCGGATGAGGTCATCAGGTTGTGAGCTCCAGCCTATGGGAGGTAGCTGTGCCCTTCAAGTACATTGGAGCCTGGCTTGCAGGCCGCCAGATATAGTTTTGGTTCCCCAGTGATAGTGTGTGTTTAGTTTCGTGTCTGACCTTGCCTGGATTTCTGACTCTGCCTCTGCCTATTGATTTTGTACCTCAGCTGCCCTCTTGGTTTTTACCCTTGACATTTGCCTGGATTTTTGACTCTGCTACTGCCTGACGATTTTGTACCTTCGCTGCCCTCTCGGTTTTGACTCGGACTTCTGACTTCGTTTTTCGGGTCTTGATTTTCCCCTGGCGACCTCCCCGGCTCTGTTGCTCATATAGGCAGCTACCTCCTGGGCTCCGCTATAATTCCAGATCCCTGTATAGGGGTTAAGGGTCTCGGGGTTTCTCGGGGTGCTGCCTACCAGCAGCTCGGCCTCACGGTGGATGGTCGTCACACACCTGTGACTAGTACTAGAGCCTCACACCAGCCCCTCAACATGTTATACAATAGGAGGAATGTACATGAAGTGGAAGTACATACAGAACAGAAGCTGTACTCATAAATTCTATACATACAGACCTCACATACCAAATACATGACTGTGAGGTTCACGCCATAAGAGAAAAATATGAAACTTAAATCAGGATGCAAATTGTAACACAGTAGGTGTAACATTTCCATAGACTTTTCAGTTTTCCAAACAATTGACAAAAGAGTGCTGCTTTGTCATAGGTTTAGGCCACATACATCAGCTGCCTTTGTCAGAATTGCACTGAAAAACACTGTTGACAATGCTTTACAATACAAGTGGTGTACACAAAAAATGTACCATATTTTTTACGGTTTCTTTTCAAATGTAACGCCCAAATTTTGCATACACTTTCATCAAGCATTTCTTTTGCAAAACTGTTTGAGATCTCACAATATTTTTTGCACAAGTCAAAATTGCACAAAAATGTAGTGACTTTTATAGCACATTTTTATGCCAGTGTTGACCAGCTCCACCAGTTTTTTTTAAAACTGGGTGAATTGAGCAATAGGAGACATGGTCAACCATGCAGAGAAGTTGATTAGAATTCATGGCACAAAAAGGTCATCAATTTCAACAGACAAGTACACCACTTGTGAAATGATGTACACTGCGGTGGTATAATGCACCAGGAAAAAAACGCTAAATTCATGAAGAGCTACTTGCTACATGAAAGGATGCACATGCCTCTCAATGAACTTGGCGCATCTTACTCCAGCAAGACTGACGTACAAAATGGGACTTTTATCAAGAATAGTTTCCTTTTATATTTTAGGTGTACTAATTTCCATGTTTATAAAACACTGTGACTTCTTGTGAGCCTAACAAGACTGATTGCTCATGCCCTCTGTTCCTGAATATTAATATTAATATTCCTTCATTAATTGTAAAATTGTACTAAAAAGTAACAAAATGTACTTACTGGTTTAGGTGAAATACTCCTCGGCCTCAAGATATCCAAGTAGGCTATTTGTCTTGGAGGTCATAGCAACAACCATCTGTGAATTCTAGGGAATCCTTCTATATATTTCCAAGAAATGTGCAGGCAGCTGGAAAGTAAAACATATACCAGTGACTGACTGAATGCATCATGAACACTAGAGAGAAGAAAGGGAAGTGTACACACAACCATCGGCTTTACGCTCTTTCTCTACCAATACTAACTGTGCAACTTAACATATCATGTTCACCCCAAAATAACATACGGTAAAACTGCAAGCAATGAAAGAACCATTGACCCATTCATACAATAAATACCACGCATGTGACACTAATAGAAATATTATGTTAACATTCATTTACCTTTCATTTTGTTTTATCTGGTGGTAAAGGCACAAAACCTGTATTTTAAACAATTCAATTGTAATTGGAGGAAGTTTTTTATGGATATTATATAGCCATGTTTTAAGTGCTGTGTATTAAGAGTACGTTCACTCTGATGAGTGTTATCTGATGTTTTATTCGATGGTCCTCGCTCGGATGTTATTCTATGGGGCAGTGACACCAGAGCTTTTTTACTCTTGATGAAATGTCTGCAAGGTACATCGGGCGGTGCACACTCATACAAGTCTATGGGTGTATGTAAAACATGAGACTGCACTTAGATGTCATCCGAGTTCAGTCCGATAACCACTGATATAGACAGTGAAATAGAAGGAGAAAAGTATGTTCTCCATCCTCTCAACAGCTGTGATACGATTGTCACAAGTGAGAGAATTGGAGCACACGAATGCACCTTTCACATCAATGGTTTTTGCCATTCACGGCAGATCTGGCAGCTTTACCGCATCTGCTGCTAAAGGCTCACTTGCGGCAATTTAGCCCAATTCAGCCCAATTCATTCCCTATAGGAATTGCGGTGCGGCAAGTCTGGTTTTGCCACGATCTGGAAAATCCGACACTATCTCCTAGTTATCTCCTAGTCAGCTCTAAGGTCCATTGGTCAATGGAAAAATTAAGTCATAATATGTTGACATATCAAAGTCTAAAAGCTGGTAAAAGTAAAACAGAATTGTAAAAACAGCAGCCGAGATTACGCAAGATTTTCTCATATTTCATACTGCAAAATTATAGTTGTCACCAATGCAATTGTAAGATAATAATATAAATTGCAACTATGTATGTACATGACTGTCTTGTTTGAGATTTCCTAAACTAATAGAAATTGACTTTCTAATGGCGCATTTTAAAGAACTTTAATGCATAATGTATACACAATCCAGAAAAACCAAATTATGTGGTGGTTTCACTTTAATCTTTTTAAAGTAATTGAGAAACGTCCAAAAGTCAGATCAGAAGTCAACAGAAGCGAGGGGAGTGCCCGGCCTGCTCTTACCATGAGCCTTGTGTTTACTTTGGGTTATGCAATAGATTAGGGATTTTCCAGTCATTGCCCCTTGGATGAAGCAATAAAGATACTGCAGATAATTACACCATTGTTAGCAGGGAAAGCACATTCCTCAGCAATAACCGCACTACTCTCATAAAAAGACATATTGTACTTCAGCCTTGTCACCTCTTCAGTCTGTTGGCAAACCTGCTTCATGTTTATTGTTACGGAACTTTTACCTGTGGTAAGAACAAGTAGAGCCATTGTCACTTACGGCACAACAGAAGCCAATGGCATAGAAGCCTCATAGGAAGGCTCTGCTCACACGTCTGTATACCTCATCTGTTTGTTTGTTCCATTTAGAATAGACAAATGGGACAAATACATAGAATGTATCCCTACATGATAAGAGAACCTAAGAAGCTCCATTGATTTATAAGAGGGATGGAATGATTTCTGTTTCTTGATTTTTATCACTGAAAAAAGATCTGCATGCATAACTTTTTCTTTCGCTGTAGTAATAAAATAGAACTGGAAAGTAAGTGGCCCTAAATAAATCAATGAGGCCCTTCAGCTTCTGTAGGGTTTCGCTGTCTGTATTTTGTATTGTCAGCGAGGTAAACCAAGCAGCTACTGGCTGCCAACCCCCGCTGCCTGGTGCTACCTTTGCTAGCAATGAAAAATACAGTGGAGATCTATTTTTTTTGTCATCTAAATAAATGACAAAATAATTGATGTGGGCTTCACCATATTTTTTATTGCCAGCCAAGGTAACCAAGACAACTGGGGGCTATAATTCTCAGTGTGGTGAGGCCCAAGCATTCTGAACCCCCCACACTGAAAATTGCAGCCAGCAGCTGCCCCAGAATTGGTGCCTCCATGAGAGATGCCAAAACTGGCAGTTACCGTGCTCTTTCAGCTGCCGTGTAGTGGTGGTAGTCTGAGTAAGAAAGGGGTTGATGTCAATTTATTTTGGCAGCTGACATCATGTCCTATTGCTAATGTCAGCCATCAGTATGACAACCGGCCATTACCATCACTTTCAGTAAGGATAAAAAAACACACACAGAGAAATACTTTATTACATATAAAATAGACTGAGACACCTTGTTATCCACTTTATTATCTCCCACCAAGTTCCCCTCTGATGTAATCCTGTAATTACTGTAATCTTGCAGTGGGGCAGTGTGATACGTCACACCACAGCCATCTTTGTATACCTTAGGGTCCAAAGATTGCAGCTGAAGTGTATGTGTGTTTGTGTGTATGTGTGTGTCTGTGTATGTATATGTGTGTGAGTCTGTGTATGCATGTGTGTATGTGCATATATGTGTGTATATGTATATGTGTATGTATGTGTGCATGCGTACGTGTGTGCATGTATGTTTATGTATGTATATATGTATATGCATGCATGTGTGTGCGTATGCCTTTACATGTGTATGTATGTGTGTATGTGTGTTTGTGCATGTATGAGTGTGTGTATGTGTCTGTATGTGTATGTGCATGTGTGTATGTATATGCATGTATTTGTATGTATGTATGTATATCTATATGTATGTGTGTGCATGTATGGACATGTATGTGTATGTATGTGCATGCATGTATGGGCATGTAGGTGTGTATGTATGTGTGTGCATGTATGGGAATGTATGTGTATGTATGTATGTGTGTGCATATAGGGGCATATATGTGTATGTATGTGAGTGTGTGTGTCCGCACCCACCGCCATTAGAAAACTCCTAGGCTCTGTCTGCGGCCTGTGTGTGCAGAAGCAAATGGGATGTGGCGCCCTCTGTAGCCACCAGAGGGCACCCACACCTAATCTCCTCCTGCACACAGGCCGCAGACAGAGCCATGCAGTTTTCTGGAGTGGTGAGTGCAGTGGTCGGATGGCGGGCTATGGCGTTGGCGGGTGGCCATGTGGCGGGTGTGTGGGCGGGAGTTGTGGTGTTCCGCTGGTGGTACTGCCAGCAAGTGTCACATTGGGACACCAATCACTTGGATGTCTTAATATGACTTCCGGCGTGGCCTTTGGGACGTTGGATATGGCCTATTCCTGACAGCAGTAGGAGACAGAAAATGTACCTTAAAGGGAACCTAACAGCTAGTTTATGACCCCCCAGCTGTCACTATCTGTACCTGAAGCTTCCTAGTACTATTTTAATCCTCCTTGTCTGAGCTCAAAGTGTAATGGTAAAGGTGAAAAAAAAAGCATTTATACACTTACATTTTCTTTTATGAATGAGGCAGTGACTACACCTTGGAGGACATAGTCACTCTGGCAGAAAACGTCTCTGTATAAAGGACTTGTATGATGTAATGCGCTAAGCAAGCAAAATCATTATGGGCTATGGAGACTTTTAGTCACATGATCGTGATCACACAGGTCCTGCAGCATCCTCTGACATTCGGCAGAAATGTTACCTTTAACCTGTCAGAGTGACTGCTCCTCCAAGGTCACTACACACTGCCTCATTTACATAAGAAAATGTAAGTGTATACATGCTTTTTTCTCACCTTTAACATTACACTATGAGCTCAGACAGGGATGATTAGAATAGTATTATGAAGCTACAGGTACAGACAGTGATAGTTCGGGGGCATAAACAACCTGACAGGTTCCCTTTAAGGTAGCTCCAAAAACATGATATTAAGCACACTTGAGTAAAGAAATGTCACCCCATGCAAAATGTATATTCAGCAGGTGACGATAAGCAAACAATGACAAAGTAAACTTAAATTTAAATAAAGAAAAAAAAAAGTGCTGCATTGCTAACTAGTTATATAAAAGTGCAATGGTTCAATGGTAGGTTTGTTCTGTGAAATAGCTGTTGCTCTTTTTACAGACCCACATTTTACACACGTTGTCCCAATAAAGTGCTATTCTGAGTCACCAGTGTGGTGAGTGCCGTTATTCTTATTTCACTATTTTGTTTTACTAAACTTGAATGTACTGATTAATTTTCAGGTAAATGGAAAAACTAGTAACGAACAGGTTACCGTACTTTGCAGAAATATATATATCATTATTATTGGGCAGGAAATATAAGCTGAACAGGAGGGATGCGTAATCACACAGTTCAATCCCACAATGCAAACACAGTTATCACAGTTATTAAATTACAAGAACAAGGCGTTCAGAAAGTATTGAGTCCAATGGAAAAATATAAAATCCAATCATACTCTACATAGGTAATAAGTCAACTACATTAGTTTAAAAAGGTAATCAATAAGTAGCACTATGCTCTTAAACTGATGTCTACTGATATTATATCATTCAACTATGATGCCTTTTTCTAGAATGTACAAAAAAACTAGACAGGGGCCCGATTCTATCACATCGGGCAATTAACTTAATCCGCAATGGTGCCAACAAGGACTACTGCTGCTCACCATTCCCATGTGTTTTCTCTTCCCCCTGTGTGCTCTCTCTCCCCCTGTGCAGTCTCTCCCCAGTGCACTCTCTCTCCCTTTGTGCTAGCGTGGCACCCCACAACGAGTGCGTCACAGGAGGGTATTGCATTCCTGAATGAAGATGCAATATTCTCCATCTCAGTAATGACATGGTTAATACTCAGAGCTCCATACTCTACATGCACCACTAGAATAGAGGGCCAATCAGGTCCTGGTGGGCGGAGTGTAGTAGTAGTGTGTAGGAGTAAAGTAGAAGAGGAGAGAAGAGAGAGGAAGTGGTCGTAAGGAGGGGAACGTAGGAGAAGTGGGCTCTGCACAGTGCCGTGCAGCCCTGAAGACCACCTACCGGTTGGCGCCATTACTCGGTGCCCTAAACCGGAATCTGGGCTACTAGCTAAACGGGTCAAAATACACCCGCGCCCATCAACCACCGGATCACTGGTTCCGAGGCGAGCAAGTCATTCATCGCAGTTCAGCAAACCAGAAGTGAAGGAACTGCTTCCTAGGAGCACCTCACTGCAGCCGCGACTAAAGCCGTCTTGCCAGCGGAGTACCCACCATAAGGAATCAGGCTCCCCTCATCACCGGGCTGTATACACCGGTACAGAAATTCAAGTAGCCCCTTGTACCCGAACTGGCACACTAAGGCGACATCGGCAAATAGGAAAGGTTAAGAAAGGAGGAACAACCCCGGAGCTCTGAAACAACACGGGTTCATTGCTGGGACCACCCGGTCCATTACCTGTTGACTGTACACCCTGTATCATCTTGCCGGTTACAGTAAAAGTCCCGTTATAGAGAATACTGGTGTCTGTGCTTCTTCAGAACTGTTTGACTCTACATGCTAAGAATCACAAAGCTGCCACACAACATCAAGTGCAGCTCCTGGCCCCGGGGACTCCCGCTCATCCTGTGCGGAGCGTCCCATCTTGGTGCCGTACATCCCCCGGAGGCCCAAGCAGCACCGGTGAAATCACCGGAATTCCCGCAGGTGGCGTCATGACAACTAAGATAACCCTTATCTATTCAGCCATCCCCTTTTGATCTGGACCACCGGGCTTCACAGCCTCGGGCGCGGAACCGTGACAGGGAGAAGCAACGCCCGAGACGTGAAGACCCGGCTATGGTGAGTCACTGTGTCTCCCACTGTGCGCACTCTGACACCCTATCGCATGCTGTCTCACTCCCACCTGTGCAACAACTCTTTCACCCTGTATGCTAAAAGGAGAAAGAAGTGCACAATAGGGTCTTATCTGAGTGTATTAAATGTCAGGATAAAAGGTATGGCCCCACTCACTTTGCCAGGTTGTGTGTGACACAACCACTACGAAACTGAGGGTGCAATCAGTATGGAACTGCAGCAATTAGCCGGGTAGTTCATCCGGAGCAAATGAAGAGATAAAGTCCGGACTTTCTCTCTTCATTTTCCCTGTATGCTGAGGAGCCATGGTGCTAGCCTGAGTTTCAAACTGGAACGGAAATGGAATTGCAGCAGCGGGATGGACCAGCCCCAGGGTATAATGGAGAGGACCAAGGTGTAGTCATTGAATGCCTGCATTATGGCCAGTGTACCGGTTGGCATGTGAGCAACCCCGTCACAGATGTTCCATATGTGGTGCTGTATTATTTGAATAATCAGCCAAACTTATGGGCTTCTTCACATTCCAGTTTAACTGTATTTTTCGAGTGTAACTTTAATTTACATGATGTCCTATACGTGCCATTGTTTTCAGGACAAACGTAGGGACACGAATAGAGAGACAGACAGACTGGGTATGGTTTTCATATCTACTCTATAATTGCCGTAGGCAAAATCGTGTCGGACCCCGAAATCGCCGTGGCTATGTCACTATGTGACGTCACCACGAGCGAAGCATTGGCCGCGTAGCGGCCAATACGAGTCGTTAGCCTGACCGAGCAATGGCCGCGAGGCCATTGCGAGTCGCTGGCTTTGCGAGTTTGCACAGAATAGCCTCCAGCTACTCGCAAAGCCTCACTCAATGGCTTTGCGAGTTTGCACAGAATAGCCTCCAGCTACTCGCAAAGCCTCACTCAATGGCTTTGCGAGTCTGCTTCACTTGCAATGTCCGGGACACTCTCTCTCTCCCAGCCCCCCCACCCGGATCCTCCTCTGTCCTGCCCGCGCTCCCCCCGGTCCTCCTGGGTCCTGCCCGCGCTCCCCCGGTCCTCCTGTGTCCTGCCCGCGCTCCCCCCGGTCCTCCTGTGTCCTTCCCACGCTCCCCCCGGGTCCTCCTGTGTCATGCCCGCGCCCCCCTGGGTCCTCCCGTCTCCTGCCCGCGCTCCCCCCGGTCCTCCTGCCCTCTCTGCTTCTCGCGGGGCCCCCCTTGCTCCCGCTGCCCAGGGCCGCACCATCCATCCGTCCATGCCAGGGGGAGCGGCTGTGCAGAAGGAGCCGCCGCTTCCTGCCTGCCGCGCTGCGCCGGGAGCGGCAAGTTTAAGAGCTGTGTGCATGATGTATGTGTGTCCTGTGTGCATGATGTATGTGTGTCCTGTGTGCATGATGTATGTGTGTCCTGTGTGCATGATGTATGTGTGTCCTGTGTGCATGATGTATGTGTGTCCTGTGTGCATGATGTATGTGTGTCCTGTGTGCATGATGTATGTGTGTCCTGTGTGCATGATGTATGTGTGTCCTGTGTGCATGATGCATGTGTGTGCTGTGTGCATGATGCATGTGTGTCCTGTGTGCATGATGCATGTGTGTCCTGTGTGCATGATGTATGTGTGTCCTGTGTGCATGATGTATGTGTGTCCTGTGTGCATGATGTATGTGTGTCCTGTGTGCATGGTGTATGTGTCTGCTGTGTGCATGATGCATGTGTGTGCTGTGTGCATGATGCATGTGTGTGCTGTGTGCATGATGCATGTGTGTGATGTGTCCATGATACATGTGTGTGCTGTGTCCATGATGCATGTGTGTGATGTGTCCATGATGCATGTGTGTGCTGTGTCCATGATGCATGTGTGTGCTGTGTGCATGATGTATGTGTGTGCTGTGTGCATGATGCATGTGTGTCCTGTGTGCATGATGTATGTGTGTCCTGTATGCATGATGTATGTGTGTCCTGTGTGCATGATGTATGTGTGTCCTGTGTGCATGATGTATGTGTGTCCTGTGTGTATGGTGTATGTGTCTGCTGTGTGCATGATGCATGTGTGTGCTGTGTGCATGATGCATGTGTGTGCTGTGTGCATGATGCATGTGTGTGATGTGTCCATGATACATGTGTGTGCTGTGTCCATGATGCATGTGTGTGATGTGTCAATGATACATGTGTGTGTGCTGTATGCATGATGCATGTGTGTGCTGTGTGCATGATGTATGTGTGTCCTGTGTGCATGATGTATGTGTGTCCTGTGTGCATGATGTATGTGTGTCCTGTGTGCATGATGTATGTGTGTCCTGTGTGCATGATGTATGTGTGTCCTGTGTGCATGATGTATGTGTGTCCTGTGTGCATGATGTATGTGTGTCCTGTGTGCATGATGTATGTGTGTGCTGTGTGCATGATGCATGTGTGTCCTGTGTGCATGATGTATGTGTGTCCTGTGTGCATGATGTATGTGTGTCCTGTGTGCATGATGTATGTGTGTCCTGTGTGCATGATACATGTGCTTGAAGGTATGCTGTGTGCATGATGCATGTGCGTCCAGGTGTGCTATGTACATGATGCATGTGTGTGCAAGTGTGCTCGCTCCATCCTGCCCCCCCCCCCCATCCTGCTCCTCCGGCTCCATTCCTTCCTCGCTCGCTCCATCCTGCCCTGCTCACTCCATCCTGCCCCCCCGCCACCATCCTGCTCCTCCGGCTCTATCCTGCCCCGCTCACTCCATCCTGCCCCGCTCCCCACTATCCAACCCTACCCCCCCTGCCACCATCCTTCTCCGCCTCCATCCTGCCCGCTCCGTCCATCCTGCCCCCCCCTCCGCCTCCATCCTGCCCCGCCCCCCGACTCCATCCTGCACACCTGCCATCCTGCCCCCCGACACAATCCCGCCACTCCCCCCCGGCACCATCGTCACATAGTGACAAAGCCACGGCGATTTCGGGGTCCGACACGATTTTGCCTACGGCAATTATAGAGTAGATATATATATATATATATACAGGACAGGGGTTATGGCACTCTGCAGTATATCTACTCTATAATTGCCGTAGGCATTTTCGTGTCGGACCCCGAAAACGCCGTGGCTTTGTCACTAAGTGACGTCACCAAGCGCGAGCAATGGCCGCGAAGCGGCCATTGCGAGTCGCTGGCCGAAAATAGAACCAGAGGCTCGACCACAAACTTAGCGATTTACCACTGAGGTAGCGCGAGCAATGGCCGCGAGGCCATTGCGAGTCGCTACCTCAGCCGCCGCACCTGCCGCAAGTCCCCCTATACTTTCTATATGCTCTTAATACTGTTATTAATGCTCATAATACTGCTAATAATGCTATTAATACTGCTAATACTGCTAATAATAATGCTATTGCTAATATTATTGCTATTGATGATGCGATTATTTATTTAAAAATCTTTAAAAAAAACAAACATATTCTAGACACCCGATGCATTTGCATCGGGCTCACAGCTAGTATTACATATCTTAAATTAAAATTCTCTAACTTATTAATGCTCCGATGCAAATTAGATTAATGTAGGCCGAGCCTGCAAATATTGACGAGTTCAGCTGACAGCCTGTGTATGGGAGTGCCAGCCAACTGATTGTTGTGGGAGATGATGATTAGGCATGTCTGACTTCGAACTGCAGATTACCATATACTCGTGTATAAACCGAGTTTTTCAGCCCAAAATTTGGGCTGAAAAGTCTCCCCCTCGGCTTATACACGGGTCAATACGGTAGTCGGGGGCCGCTCATTATATATGCACTGCTTCCCCCTGTCAATCAGCGGCAGGGGGAAACAGTGCATATATGCCCCCAAATGCTGGCACTCTCCCCCCTTGTAAGGCCCCCCCCCGCTGCGTATCTTACCATCCCGGTCTTCTGCACAGCGCCGCTCCTCGGTGCTCCGTTCTTCATGCGCCCGTCCTGCTACATCCGGGATCTCCGGCTGTTGCAGGCATATGACGTCATCGCGCGACGGCCGGGGATCCCGGATGCAGCGAGGACGGAGCATGGAGAGCGGAGCACCGAGGAGCGGCGCTGAGCAGAAGACCGGGATGGTAAGATAAGCAGCGGGGGGGGGGCCCTTACAAGGGGGGCGAGTGCCAGCATTTGGGGGCTGCTATATACCCCCTGGGGGCTGCTGTATACTACCACTGGGGCTGTATATACCACTGGGGCTGTATACACCTCTGGGGCTGCTGTATACTACCACTGGGGCTGTATATACCACTGGGGCTGTATATACCTCTGGGGCTGCTGTATACTACCACTGGGGCTGTATATACCTCTGGGGCTGCTGTATACTACCACTGGGGCTGTATATACCACTGGGGCTGTATATACCTCTGGGGCTGCTGTATACTACCACTGGGGCTGTATATACCACTGGGGCTCCTGTATACTACCACTGGGGCTGTATATACCACTGGGGGGCTTTATACTACCACTGGGGCTGTATACTACCATTGGGGCTGTATATACCACTGGGGCTGCTGTATACTACCACTGGGGCTGTATATACCACTGGGGCTTCTGTATACTACCACTGGGGCTGTATATACCTCTGGGGCTGCTGTATACTACCACTATGGCTGTATATACCTCTGGGGCTGCTGTATACTACCACTGGGGCTGTATATACCACTGGGGCTGCTGTATACTACCACTGGGGCTGCTGTATACACCTCGGGGATGCTGTATACTACCACTGGGTCTGCTGTATATACCTCTGGGGCAGCTGTATACGAACTACTGGGGCTGCTGCTGTATATACCACTGGGGCTGCTGCTGTATACTACCACTGGGGCTGCTGTATATACCTCTGGGGCTGCTGTATACCACACTGCTGGGGGCTGTATACCTGTGCTGGGGTCCACCCTCGGCTTATACACGAGTCAATAGGTTTTCCCAGGTTTTGGGGGCAAAAGTAGGGGGGTCGGCTTATACACGGGTTGGCTTATACACGAGTATATACGGTATAGCCCAAAAATAAGCCACCAGCCAACATGTCAGTTGGAGACTTTCTTATAGAGAACACAGAAGTGCTTGTCCAAGCAAGCACTGGGGTGATTGGGAGAGTCAGCTGAGGTGGCTGGTGGCCAAATAATTGGTATCAGCATTTTTTGACCAACGGTCATCTAATATCTATTGAAGTTTTCAATATCACTCATTCTACATTTCTGTAGGAGTATCTCTAATAGTGATGGGTGAACCGAATAGATTTCAAACACAGACTTCATTGAGAAGTCCGTGTTACAGTTTGTATTTGCGTTCAGAAGCTGTAAAAAAAAATAGTGATTAAACATAAGCGTCCAACTGCTTGTAGTTCCGGGTTGCGCATTAACTTCCTGGATATTCACTGCAACAGGGAGGAACAGCCAATCACAGATGCTGTCACAGAGAGTGGGCGTCTGTCATTGTCTGTTGGCATAACCTGCAAGCAGCCCATACATTCTAGCATTTAACAAGTGGGGTGACGCATGTGTAAAGCCGAATCTCTTTATATCCTGTTTCCCTGACATTACTGTGCATGTCAGTGCTCTTACCCAATGCTCCTCCCTGCCCTAACCAGCTGGGTACTGTTGTCTGTTACCTGTAAGGATGTTGCTCGGTTCCCCTATCCGTTGCATAGCCATGCACATGATGGGAGGTCCTCAGCTGAGCTGCACGACCATCCACGTATACGGTCGCTGTTGTTGAAGCTATCCGCAGGTTACAATGTCCTCTGCTGCAGGTGTATGGCTTTCCACGTGTGTCCAGGCTTGCAGCTGCTGCCAGGTGTCCTAGGCCTCAATTCCTGTACTCGCTATGCTGTACTGGTTCCTGTTTGTGCCTAGGGTTTGTGCCTAGGGTGTGTGTGGTCACACCTTTGCCACTTATATTAGGGTCAGTGTGTGCACCTTGAATTACTGTCCCCAGCCTATTGCTGAAGGGCAGCCCCTATTTAAAGTTCTTCTTCCCTGTTGGACATCGCCAGAGCTTCTCATTAAGTTGTTGAACCTACCATGTGTATTTGGTCCAGAATGCTTCTCCTGGTCTCTCACTGTCTTCAGCTCCAGTCCTTCCTGCAAACAGTTCTGGGATAGCTAATGTCTGCCAGTCTTTGTGCCTAGACCTGTCCTGTCTATGTGTTGGTACCAAAGTCCTTGTCCTTGAATGTGATGTCCTGCCGGTGTACCTGTGCCTGATGTTGTCAAGAGCCTGATGACTGCTGCCAGGTGAATGGAGCTCGTGTCCAATGTCCAGAGGTTGATGACCACTGCCTCATGCTTGGAGCTCGTGTCTGATGTCCAGACCCTGATGACTGCTTCCTGGTGATCATGTCTGATGAGCGGAGCCTGAGGACCGTTGCCTGGTGCTCACGTCTGATGTCAGGAGCCTAATGACCGCTGTATGGAGCCTGGAGCTTGTGTCTGATGTCCGGAGCCTGATGACCGTTGCCTGGTGCTCATGTCTGATGTCAGGAGCCTGATGACCGCTGTATGGTGCCTGGAGCTTGTGTCTGATGTCCGGAGCCTGATGACCTTTGCCTGCTGCTCGTGTCTGATGTCAGGAGCCTGATGACCGCTGTATGGTTCCTGGAGCTTGTCTCCAATGCCCGGAGCCTGATGACCACCGCCTGCTGCCTGGAACTCAATGTCCGGTGTCCCATATGCTATGTCAGTGTCTCTAATGTCCTGCCGGTGTCTGTGATGTACTTATCGTGTCCCTGATGTCCAGCCTGTGTCCAGATGTCCATTCCAAGGTCCTGGTAATTGATTTTGTGTTCTTGAGTTGGTCCCGTTCGTGTTCCTGGCTGGGCTGCTCCTCCGTGTTCCTGGGGAGTCTCCAGCCTGGTATTCCGGTGATGACTCTGCCTGTATAGCCTGGATCTGACCAGCCAATGTCCTAAGCTTCAATGTCGGCATTCCTAGACGTGTGCTCTCCGTGTTTCTTCTGTGTCCAAATGTCTGGCCTGTTCCTGGGGTCCATCCTGTAATGACATCTGTCCGAGGTCGGTGTATGTTGTTCTCCTGCTGTGCCAGTGCTAAACCTGAGGCCTAAGTTAAAGGTGCTCCTGATATGCCTGTGCCACACAACTCGGAACTGCATCAACCCGTAATGACCTCCTGCCATGCCAATACCTGATGCCTGCATGCCTGAGATGTTCCCCTTGCCTGATGCTCTGAATCGAAAGCCTGGTATTATGTCTTGTATTTTGTACTGTGTACTTTGTCAGTATATTTTATATTCAAAGCATGAATACCGAGGCAAAATCCACATCATGGTTTTGGTGCTTTTTTTGGCCAGGAGATGCTGATGAATGTATTGAGCATATCACAATAGTCGAGCCCTTTTTATAAAATAACTAGTAAAAAGGCCCGATGCAATTGCATCGGGAGCGCGGTGAAATGAATTGTGTGTATACAGGCGGGTCAGTGGGTAGCAGAGTATACAGGGGGCTCTGTAGGTAGCAGAGTATACAGGCGGGTCTGTGGGTAGCAAAGTATACAGACGGCTCTGTGGGTAGCAGATTATACAGGCGGCTCTGTGGGTAGCAGAGTATACAGGCGGCTCTGTGTGTAGCAGATTATACAGGCGGCTCTGTGGGTAGCAGATTATACAGGCGGCTCTGTGGGTAGCAGAGTATACAGGCGGCTCTGTGGGTAGCAGAGTATACAGCGGCTCTGTGGAAAACTGTGGGTAGCAGAGTATACAGGCGCTCTGTGGGTAGCAGAGTATACAGGCAGCTCTGTGGGTAGCAGAGTATACAGGCGGGTCTGTGGGTAGCAGAGTATACAGAGGCTCTGTGGGTTTGCAGAGTATACAGAAGGCTCTGTGGGTAGCAGAGTATACAGGCGGTCTGTGGGTAGCAGAGTATACAGGGGCTCTGTGGGTTAGCAGAGTATACAGGGGGCTCTGTGGGTAGCAGAGTATACAGGCGGCTCTGTGGTAGCAGAGTATACAGGCGGCTCTGTGGGTAGCAGAGTATACAGGCAGGTCTGTGGGTAGGAGATTATACAGGCGGCTCTGTGGGTAGCAGAGTATACAGGCGGCTCTGTGGGTAGCAGAGTATACAGGCGGTCTGTGGGTAGCAGAGTATACAGGCGGCTCTGTGGGTAGCAGAGTATACAGGCGGCTCTGTGGGTAGCAGAGTATACAGGCGGCTCTGTGGGTAGCAGAGTATACAGGCAGCTCTGTGGGTAGCAGAGTATACAGGCGGCTCTGTGGGTAGCAGAGTATACAGGCAGGCTCTGTGGGTAGCAGAGTATACAGGCAGCTCTGTGGGTAGCAGAGTATACAGGCAGCTCTGTGGGTAGCAGAGTATACAGTGGGCTCTGTGGGTAGCAGAGTATAGAGGGGCTCTGTGGGTAGCAGAGTATACAGGCAGCTCTGTGGGTAGCAGAGTATACAGGCAGCTCTGTGGGTAGCAGAGTATAGAGGCGGCTCTGTGGGTAGCAGAGTATAGAGGGCTCTGTGGGTAGCAGAGTATAGAGGCGGCTCTGTGGGTAGCAGAGTATACAGGTGGCTCTGTGGGTAGCAGAGTATACAGGGGCTCTGTGGTAGCAGAGTATCGAGGCAGCTCTGTGGGTAGCAGAGTATAGAGGCAGCTCTGTGGGTAGCAGAGTATAGAGGCAGCTCTGTGGGTAGCAGAGTATACAGGCGGCTCTGTGGGTAGCAGAGTATACAGACGGCTCAGTGGGTAGCAGAGTATACAGGCAGCTCTGTGGGTAGCAGATTATACAGGCAGGCTCTGTGGGTAGCAGAGTATAGAGGCGGCTCTGTGGTTAGCAGAGTATAGAGACGGCTCTGTGGGTAGCAGAGTATAGAGGCGGCTCTGTGGGTAGCAGAGTATAGAGGCGGCTCTGTGGGTAGCAGAGTATAGAGACGGCTCTGTGGGTAGCAGAGTATAGAGGCGGCTCTGTGGGTAGCAGAGTATAGAGGCGGCTTGTGGGTAGCAGAGTATAGAGGCGGCTCTGTGGGTAGCAGAGTATACAGTCGGCTCTGTGGGTAGCAGAGTATACAGGCAGCTCTGTGGGTAGCAGAGTATACAGGCAGCTCTGTGGGTAGCACAGTATACAGGCGGCTCTGTGGGTAGCAGAGTATACAGGTGGCTCTGTGGGTAGCAGAGTATACAGGGGGCTCAGTGGGTAGCAGAGTATAGAGGTGGCTCTGTGGGTAGCAGAGTATACAGGCGGCACTGTGGGTAGCAGAGTATACAGGGGGCTCAGTGGGTAGCAGAGTATAGAGGTAGCTCTGTGGGTAGCAAAGTATAGAGGCGGCTTTGTGGGTAGCAGAGTATAGAGGGGTCTCTGTAGATAGCAGAGTAGGATGTGGCGGGAGGCTGGAGGGGTGAGGAGAGATGCGGGTGGAGTGGCAACATCACCGCTTGGCGGCAGGACGTGGCTAAGTGCTGGGGCTGATCGGCGCCCCAGTCACACGCCATTGTCCTCTGCGGCGGGGTGGGGGCTGCAGAGAGGGATCAGTCCCTCCTCTCAGGTCACATGTGTGACCTGAGGGCAGGGGCGGGCTGGCCTGGGGGGCAGGGAGGCAATTGCCCCCCAGGCCGGTGCCCAGGAGGCAGCCGCTCAGGGCCGCTGGAGGACCAGCAGTGATTTTATGGCGCACCTGCAGTGTGCGGCCGCGTAATCCCGTTGGCCACCCGCCATGCAGCAATATGCGGAAGGTAAATTGGGCCGCCGCGGCCCCTTTAAATCTGTCTCTGCGGCCGCCAGCCGGGAGCCGCAGATTAGTGCTTCCGGCTCTGTCCCTGCAGCAGCCGCTTCTTGTAGGAGGCTCAGGAGTAGTATGTGAGCTCCACTCCTCAGTGGCTAGAGCTGCTGATGCCTCCTGTTCCACAAGTAGAGCCATGCAGTTCCTGCACTGCCTGACGGTACCGGGCACCTTCCCATCCACTTTCCATTCCGGCTTCACCTCCTTCATCCTGGCCAGTAAGGGGCTGAGTGTGTGTGTGTTGAGCTGTGTGTGTGGCTGTATATGAGTGTGGTTACATATGTGTGTGCGTGGGTGCATATATGTGTGGCTGCATATGTTTGTGTGCATGGCTACATGTGTGTATGGCTGCATATGTGTGTGTGGCTGCATATGTGTGTGGCTGTATGTGTTTGTGTGCATGGCTACATGTGTGTATGGCTGCATATGTGTGTGTGGCTGCATGTTTGTTTGCATGGCTGCATGTGTGTGTATGTGGCTGCATGTGTGTGTGTGGCTGCATATGTGGGTGTGTGCATGGCTGCATATGTGTGTGAGCACATGCCTTCATGCATGTATGGCTGCATGTGTGTGTGTGTGGCTGCGTGTGTGTGTGTGTGGCTGCATATGTGGGTGTGTGCATGGCTGCATATATGTGTGTGCATGGCTGCATGTGTTTGTGTGCCTGCATGTGTTTGTGTGCCTGCATGTGTTTGTGTGCGTGGATGAATATGTGCAGTGTGTGGGTGCACATGTTCATGGCTGCGTGTGCGTGGCTCCATATGTGTGTGTGGCTGCATATGTTTGTTTGCATGGCTGCATGTGTGTGCATGTGGCTGCATGTGTGTGTGTGGCTGCATATGTGGGTGTGTGCATGGCTGCATATGTGTGTGAGCACATGTCTTCATGCATGTATGGCTGCATGTGTGTGTGTGTGTGTGGCTGCGTGTGTGTGTGTGTGGCTGCATATGTGGGTGTGTGCATGGCTGCATATATGTGTGTGCATGGCTGCATGTGTTTGTGTGCCTGCATGTGTTTGTGTGCCTGCATGTGTTTGTGTGCGTGGATGAATATGTGCAGTGTGTGGGTGCACATGTTCATGGCTGCGTGTGCGTGGCTCCATATGTGTGTGTGGCTGCATATGTTTGTGTGTGCTGCTGCGTATGAGTGTGTGTGTGGCTGCATATGTGTGTGTATTCATGGCTGCTTATGTGTGGCTGCAGATGTGCATGTGTTCATGGCTGCGTGTGCGTGGCTGCATGTGTGTGCACATGGCTACATGTGTGTGTGGCTGCATTTGTGCGCATGTGCATGGCTGTGTGTGTGGGTGTATGTGTGTGGCTGCATGTGTGTGTGTGCGTGGCTGAGTATGTGAGGTGTGTTTGTGCACATGTTCATGGCTGTATGCGCATGGCTGCATATGTGTGGGTGCGCATGTGCATGGCTGCGCATCTGTGTGCATGTGTGTATGTCTGTGTGTGTGTGTGTGTGTGTGTGTGCATGAATATATCAAGAAGGTGCACTGCTGTAGTCATATACAGTGGGTGCAGCACCAAGAAGAAAATGCCAAGAAGAACAGGAAAAAAAAGAAAAAGAAAAGACAGTAGTTAAAGGGAACCTGTCACCCCTTTGGGTATTAAACTGTGCCCACCAGTTTACTCATGATGTAAATGGGGTTGTAGTAACCCCTCTATGTGCCCAGACGTGCCCCTCATACCTGAGAAAATAACTTTTAAGCGGCCGTCACACGCTTAGATATCTCTTGCGATATTGTAAGCGATCACGTGCACGCGCAATCGCTTACAATATCGCTCACATCGCTGGTGAGATGTCACACAGACAGACTCACCAGCGATGTGGATCCGCGAGATCGCTGGTAACTATGGTACACATCGGGTAACTAGGCGCCGCGCGTCGCTTAGTAACCCGACGTGTACCATAGTTACCATCTCCCAGCATAGGCTCTGCCGCTGGGAGATCGTTCATCGTGGTGTTATACACCACGATGAAGCAGATCGTGACATCGTTCATCGCTAGATCTGAGCTCCGGACCTCAGATCTGCGATGTCACGATCAAGCGATTTCACATCGTGAATCGCTTGATTACATGCAACGATTTTAAGCCCGATATCGCTTAAGCGATCAAAAAGGAGATCGCTTAAACGATATCGGGCAAGAAATCGTTGCGTGTGACGGCCGCTTTATTCTGTCCAGCGCTGGCCTCCTGTTGAGTCTGGGAGGCTGCTATTTAGTCCAGTTGGATTATGTCCTTGCCGCATCCTGGCGCCAAAACCCGACCTGCACTTTTTAAAACTAACGCCATATGTGACCCACGCTTGAGTGACTGCCGCACTTGCGCCTGCGCAGTGGAGCGGGTGTCTACGCTCTATTGAACATAGTGCCAATATCATGTGAGATTTGTGAAGTCTCACGAGACATCGACACTATATTCAATAGAGCGTAGACACCCGCTCCACTGCGCAGGCGCAAGTGCGGCAGTCACTCAAGCGTGGGTCACAGATGGCGTTAGTTTTAAAAAGTGCAGGTCGGGTTTTGGCGCCAGGATGCGGCAAGGACATAATCCAACTGGACTAAATAGCAGCCTCCCAGACTCAACAGGAGGCCAGCGCTGGACAGAATAAAAGTTATTTTCTCAGGTATGAGGGGCATGTCTGGGCACATAGAGGGGTTACTACAACCCCATTTACATCATGAGTAAACTGGTGGCCACAGTTTAAAATGTCCAAAGGGGGTGACAGGATCTCTTTAAAGAGATGCACACAAAAAAATAGAGTAGGTCTGTAAAAAAATTAAACTTTTTTATATACCCAAAGTAAAGAAAAAAAAACAAAAAACATATGATGACACTCCCTATAGCCCAATAGGCAACTTCAGAAACAGAACCCTGTTAGCATAAATATATGGGACTAATCGCAGGACAATACAATAAACCAGCAGCACAGACAGGTGGCAGAGCAGATAGTGCTCATAGAATTCTATGGAAAGTCAAGACAGAACTATAAAAATGACCAAAAAAAAACAATAAATGGGCAGGGCAAGATCCCCCCCAATACCAGATCTGTGTGCTGGAATATAGTCCTGTATTTATTGCTCTTGACTTTCCATAGAATTCTATTAGCACTATCTGCTCTGCCACCTGTCAGTGCTGCTGCTTTATTGTATTGTCCTGTGATTAGTATCGTATATTTATGCTAGGAGGGCTCTTTCTGCAGTTGCCTATTGTCATCATATTACGTTTTTAATTGTTTTTATATGTCCCTTTAGTATAAAGTTTGCTGTTTGTTTTTTTTAGAAATCTACTCGTGTCTGGTGTGCGCATCTCTTTAACTACTTTCTTTTCTTTTTTTTCTTGGTTATGCATGTATGTGCATGCCTGTATATGTATGTGCATGTCTATATGTGTATGTGTGTTTGCCTGTATGTGTATGTGTTTGCCTGTATGTGTGTTTGCTTGTATATGTATGTGCATGCCTATATGTGTATGTGTGTTTGTCTCCATGTCTTTGTACTGCATGTGTACAGTTCTGTGTAATGTATGCGTGCACATCTGCATATATATAATTGTATTTTTTATAAAATGTGTGTATGTCAGTGTCATATCTGGGGGGGGGGGGCAGGGGCCACTGTCTGCATATTTGGAGATAATAGGGAGCGTGACTGAGCAAATATGCGAGGAGACATCATAGGGGTAGAAAAGAGGGGACTGCATGAGAGGATAGTGTGAGGGTGCAGCAAGGAAAGGACAGAAGGCTGAGGTGGGGGAGAGTGATGAGGGGACATATTACAGAGACTAGGCAGTATAGGGGGACACAGTGTGAGGACAGTGTGAAGAGGGGCCACAGTATGGAGAGGAGAGGACAGTGTGGAGAGCATGTGCCATAAGAGGGACAGTGCGTAAATCATGTTTATTCAGGGGCACCTTGTAGAGCAGATTTTTTTCTATTCCGGAGCATTATATTAATTCTGTTATTTTTAAAGGCATCATGCCGGGGCGTACTGCTGAAGACCGGAGAAGATGGAAGTCTGCAGAGACGAGCTGTAAATATGAAGAGTCATCATGGCGTCTGGACAAGAGAAAGAAAGATAATTACTCCAACCAGAGAGGATGTCACCTACAAGGTACCAGGGTGTAAATGTTTCTTTGTGATCCTGCCTGCATCTCATCAGTACTGAGGTTCCTGTATGATCTGCAGTCTGATGACCGATGACAACAACTCCCTGTATCTTCTTACCATTATAAAGAACATACTGGCAGTTGTAGGTTCATGCAGTACAAATATATACAGGTCTGACCTGACATTACAATTGCTGTGCTAGGTACTGATAGTAGTCCTGGTTCTCAAATTCATATACAAATAGTGGTCCTGGTGATTTAGTCATGTAATGATGGTGGTTCTGATGGTTTATGTACTAATGATGGTCTTGTTGATTTATTCATATACTAATGGTCGTCCTGGTGATGTATTCAACTAGTGGTTACTATGGGGATGTATTTCTGTACTGCGTTTGGATCTTGTCATGTATTTCTGTACTAATGGGTTTTGTGATGCTCTCTTTATGTACTGTTGGTGGTTCTGATTATGGATTTCTTTACTGATGAGGGTAGTTGTACTGTGAGCGGTGACTGTAACGGCTTCTTGCTCTGAACCTATGACAGGAAGCGAGTGGCATCAAGGGGAGTAAAATGTAATTTCCTCACTGAACACTTTTCCTGTAAGTCGGCTAATCAAGTTTAAAATGCTATTTATCTACAGATTAATCCTATAGCTGCAAATGTTACCTGTGCTACTTTAATGTAACAGCCAGAGATAATCGGGCTAAAGAAAGGCTGTCACAACTTTAGGGCCACCGCTCAGTCCTTGCCCCCCGGGCCAAAATGTGCCAGCCAGCCCCTGCCTGAGGGGAAGGAGCGGATTGGACGCTCTGTGGTAAAGACAGGACGGCCATCCGATTGGTCCAGGACGCCGAGTGCGAAATAGGCCCGATGCTATTGCATTGGGAGCGCGGTGAAATGAACAGGTGCCATAGAAATAGCCGCTCAATAGTACAGTCCTCTGTCCAGAAAGTACACTGTTGTTGCGGGATTAATATGGTGTATATGGTGGGTCAGTGGTTAGCACTATATAGTGGATCAGTGGTTAGCACTGTATGGTGGTTCAGTGTTTAGCACTTTATACAGTGGCTTTGTGGTTAGCACTGTATGCGGTGGCTCAGTGGTTAGCAGAGTTATTTGGTGGCTGAGTGGTTAGCAGTGTATACAGTGGCTTAGTGGTTAGGACTGTATACGGTGGCTCAGTGGTTAGCAGTGTATAAGGTGGCTCAGTTGTTAGCAGTGTATAAGGTGGCTCAGTGGTCAGCAGTGTATACGGTGGCTCAGTGCTTAGCACTGAATATAGTTGCTCAGTGGTTAGCAGTGTATGGTGGTTCAGTGGTTAGAACAGTATATGGTGGGTCAGTGGTTAGCACAGCATATGGTGGGTCAGTGGTTCGCCCAGCATATGGTGGGTCAGTGGTTAGCAGAGTATATGGTGGGGCAGTGGTTAGCACTGTATATGGTGGGTCAGTGGTTAGCACAGTACACAGTGGCTCAGTGGTTAGCACTGTATATGGTTGGTTAGTGGTTAGCACAGTATACGGTGGCTTAGAGGTTAGCACAGTATAGGGTTGATTAGTAGTTAGCAGAGTATACGCTGGCTCAGTGGTTAGCACTGTATATGCTGGCTCAGTGGTTAGCACAGTATATGGTGGGTGAGTGGTTAGCACAGTATATGGTGCGTCAGTGATTAGCACAGTATATGGTGGCTCAGTGGTTAGCACAGTATATGGTGGGTCAGTGGTTAGCACAGGATATGATAGCTCTGTGGTTAGCAGTGTATATGGTGTCTTAGTGGTTAGCACTGTATATGCTGGCTCAGTGGTTAGCACAGTATACGCTGGCTCAGTGGTTAGCACACTATACGGTGGGTCAGTGGTTAGCACAGGATATGGTGGGTCAGTGGTTAGCACAGTATATGGTGGGTCAGTGGTTAGCACAGTATATGTGGAGTGGGGGTAGAGTAGAATGGTGCAGAGCGGAGGCAGAATGGAGTGGGGCAGAGTGGAGTGAGGCAGATGAGGGTTAGAATGTAGTGGGGGCAGATTAGGGGCAGAATGGAGTGGGGGCAGAGCAAGGGTAGAATGGAGTGGGGCAGAGTGGAGTGAGGCAGATAAGGGTTAGAATGTAGTGGGGGCAGATTAGGGGCAGAATGGAGTGGGGGCAGAGCAGGGGTAGAATGTAGTGGGGACAGAGCAGAGGCAGAAATGGAGTGGGGGCAGAGTGGAGTGAGGCAGAATAGACAGAAGCAGATAAGGGGTAGAATGTAGTGGGGGCAGACAGGGACGGCTGCAGGTTTTAGTGGGCCCCGGGAGAAAACAGTATCAGTGGGCCCCTTTAGCACAAACCATGATACATTAATATAATATAGAAGCTGCAGGCTGTGTATATATAATATAGAGGCTCGTGGGTGGGCTCTATATATAATATAGAGGCTGTTCAGGGCTGTATACATAATATGGAGACTGCCGGGCTGTATATATAATATAAAGACTGCGGGTTGTATATATTATTTGGAGGCTGTGCTGGCCTGTATATAGTATTTGGAGGCTGTACCAGGCTGTATATATTATTTGGAAGCTGTGGCAGCCTAGCCGCAGCCTCCAAATAATATATACAGCCCAGCACAGCCTCCATATTATATATATATAGCCCATCGCAGCCCCCATATTATATATACAGCACAGCAGCAGGCTCCATATATCACAGCACAGTCTCCATCACACACAAGCCTCCATATACTACTGCAGCAGCCTCCATTACCTACATGCAGCAGCCTCCATATACCACAGCAGCAGCCTCCATATCAGCAAATACAGTCAGCACAGCCTCCATATACACCCAGACAGCCTCATTACCCAGCACAGCCTCTATATACCCCAGCACAGCCTCTTATACCCAGGACACAGCCTCTTATACCCCAGCACACAGCCTCTGTATACCCAGACACAGCCTCTGTATACCCAGCACACGCCTCTGTATACCGCAGCACAGCGCCTCTGTATACCTCAGCACAGCGCCTCTGTATACCCAGCACAGGCCTCTGTATACCCCAGCACACAGCCTCTGTATACCCAGCACAGCCTCTGTATACCCAGCACACAGCCTCTGTATATACCCCAGCACACAGCCTCTGTATACCCCAGCACACAGCCTCTGTATACCCCAGCACACAGCCTCTGTATACCCCAGCACACAGCCTCTGTATACCCCAGCACACAGCCTCTGTATGACCCCAGCACACAGCCTCTGTATACCCCAGCACACAGCCTCTGTATACCCCAGCAGCACAGCCTCTGTATACCCAGCAGCACAGCCTCTGTATACCCCAGCACACAGCCTCTGTATACCCCAGCAGCACAGCCTCTGTATACCCAGCACACAGCTCTGTATACCCAGCAGCACAGCCTCTTATACCCCAGCACACAGCCTCTGTATACCCCAGCACACAGCCTCTGTATACCCCAGCACACAGCCTCTGTATACCCAGCACACAGGCTCTATATACCCCAGCACACAGCCTCTATATACCCCAGCACACAGCTTCTGTATACCCCAGCACACAGCCTCTGCATACCCCAAGCCACAACCAGCCTCTGTATACCCCAGCAGCACAGCCTCTGTATACCCCAGCTCACAGCCTCTGTATACCCAGCACACAGCCTCTGTATACCCCAGCAGCACAGCCTCTGTATACCCCAGCAGCACAGCCTCTGTATACCCCAGCACACAGCCTCTATATACCCCAGCACACAGCCTTTGTATACCTCAGCAGCACAGCCTCTGTATACCCCAGCACACAGCCTCTGTATACCCCAGCACACAGCCTCTGTATACCCCAGCACACAGCCTCTGAATACCCCTGCAGCACAGCCTCTGTATACCCCAGCTCACAGCCTCTGTATACCCCAGCAGCACAGCCTCTGTATACCCCAGCACAGAGCCTCTGTATACCCCAGCAGATTAGGGGCAGAATGGAGTGGGGGCAGAGCAGGGGTAGAATGTAGAGGGGCAGAATGCCCTCCCCCCCGTGTTTCCCCTGGCCTGTATTTGGCCATGCAGTGTGTTTGCTGCCCCTGCCCCCTCTGTGGCTTCTTACCCTTCTTGGGAGCAGTGATCGATAAATAGAGGGCCTGCAGTGATGTGTGAGTCATGTGAATGATCACATGACTCTGACATCACCAAAGGTCCTTTTGGCTTGGTGATCGTAGCAGAGAGATGCGGGAGTGTGACAGGTCAGCATGAGAGGTGCGGGGCCGGTGTATGACAGGAGAGGTGCGGGGGCAACAGGAGAGGTGGGGGGTCTATGGGTGATAGGAGAGCTGCGGGGGCAGCAGGAGAGCTGCGGGGGCAGCAGGCGAGGTGCGGGGTGTATGGCTGATAGGAGAGTTGTGGCGGCGGGTGGGCAGCGGAGACTGCTCGCGATGACGCTGGGCGTCATCGCTGGCAGTGCCGCAAAGCATTTTGGGATTTGGCTACAGTGCCAGAATCCCAAACTGCCGATTATATAAATAGATTTCTTTAAATAATTATGAAAAAAAAAAAAAAACGATGTGGGACTTCCCCAAAGTTTTGGATGCCAGCCAGGTACAGCAGGCAGGTATGGATTGCCCCCTACAATGCAGCTGTCACTAAGCCCAAAATTCATAATGTTTGGCCAATGTTTGACCTGCCCACTATAAAACTATAGTGAATATTATAAAAACTACAACACCGAGAAAAAATCTTTTAATTGCAATAAAACACAAGACATAACAAAACTCGCCGATGATAATTCCCAGGTCTGGTCCTTGGCTTTGCTACATCGCTGTGAGCAGACCACATCTGTTTACAGCGAGAAGCAGGCTCACACTGCCCACCGACGTGAAAAAGTTAATTCTAGTTCACAGCTGAGTCGCGTCAGCTGTGAACTTGGGTGACCCCGATGAACTGCATCACAGCACCCCGATCCCAGCCATAAAATAATTGCTTCTCTCGCTCACTTACGTCTGTTTATCGGGTGCCATTACCCAGTTCATTAGGATCACCAGAGTTCACAGCTGATGCAGCTGTTCTAGTGGAATAGTGTACCCCTTACACAAAAACCTTCAAATACCTGCACAAGAGATGTTAAAATGTATGGGTTGCTTTCAGGTTACTCCAACAGCCAATCACACACGCCCACGCTCTGTGACAGTGTCTGTGATTGGCTGTTGGGTCCCTCTGCAGTGAATATCCAAAGATGTTAATGAGCAGCTCCGGAAGTACAAGCGGCCGGACATCGGTAAGTATAATGATGATGTTTAATCACTATCTTCTTTACTTTTACAGCCCCACAACCCCCATCTCATAACTTTGAAGTCCAAGTTCAGAGTTCGGACTCAAGTTCAAGTCACATTCGGCCCCAAACTTGGACTTTAAAAAAGTCTGGTTGGTCCGGATTCGCCCATTCCTAATCTTTAATCTACTATAGTGCTGTAGAGGACAATCACAGTCCTGAAGCTCTCCTCTATTAGGGTATGTGCACACTGGCCGGCGGGTTGGTCGGCGGCAGCTGGGCGGACCCGCCAGGAAGCTCCGGAGCCGTCCACCGGCATCCTGGCGGGTATGTGCGGCGGGTGACGGGCGGGTGCCGGGCAGGTTAGCGCCGGCGGTGTTGCGGCGGCTGGAAGCAGTACATGATTCTGCTTGCAGCCGCTGCAGAACCGGCCGGTTTATAGAACATGCTCATTCGTTGCTAGCCCGGTGGGAACCCAGCGGGTTAGCAACGGATGAGCATATGTAAACTGCCGATGTGTGGACACCGGGTGTCGGTTTACATAGGTTGTAATGTTAATCCAAACGCCGTTTTGGATTAACATAAACTTACATGAAATTTATGTAAACCGACCGGCGGTTTACACAGCTAAACCGACCCTAACCGGCCAGTGTGCACATACCCTTAGACAGATTCAGAAATGTTATTCCCTGCATTGACCACTTCTTGTCCATATATTTCCAGCTGAACCACAGCTATGAATTTGCTGAATTTTGGCCATAACTGGTCTATAGACAGTCTGGTTCAACAGGAAATAGCAGTTCTGGTAATAACATTGAACTGTGTGAAAGCCACATTTTTCTACTGGAAACCTTATTAAATCTGTACCTCTCTAGAAACATTAAAGAAGCACAATTTATGAGCAATTTACTATTATCTACCTACTTTATATGATAGACAGACTTAGAGCAACTATCAACAGTATATCTTTTATTTTGTCACAGGAAGCTGAAAGGAAAAAAAATATAAGGTATTAAATGTAGAAACTCAGCATTTATATTTAAGTTGTACGTATATTTAGAAATGGTCAAATATAGTCACAAATCTAAACGTTTGAAGTTCCAATATACATAAAGTCCCCAAACCTAATGCTTTTTAGAAGGCTTTGCCAATTCCCTCCTGTAAATGGGACTCTTTTGACTCTAAAGATACCGTCACACATGACAATATTGCTTGCAATTTCATGGTAATTTCCTGGTTGCAGTGAAATCATGGACACATTGTTCTATTTTGTTGCCGTGTACAAATGTAACAATGTGTCCATGATTTCACTGCAACCAGCAAATTGCCAGTGAAATTGCATGCAATATTGCTGGTTGTGACGGTACCTTAACTCAATGGTAAATTTTGAGGGCAAAAAGCACTGGGAATGATTCCCCAGTTTTCCCTTCTACAGGCTCTATTGTTACTAGTGCATCTCAATGAAGGTCATTATGTCAGAAAATTAAAGTAGGGAGGGTGAAGGGTGTGAGAGATAAAATATGACCTAAATAGGTATCAGAGGCTTCACCTTGTGTGATTGTGAGAGTCATAACCACTATAAAAGCATATCACAGCTCCTGCAGTCCCAGCATGGGGCATACAGAGTAGGGAGAATGAATGCTAAAAGAGGGTTACAGAGATAATTAGCGTTTCAGGGCTACCTGGCCCTTTCCTTGGGACCAATCACTATCATATTGCCATATTTCAGGGAGCCCTGAAACACATTGACTAATACATCAATATTATATTCACCCTTTGATGTCTCTTAGAATACAGTAGTGTGGTTTTTAACCCTTCATCCTCCCTACTTTAATTTTCTGAGATAATGGCTTTTGGGTTTTCATTTGCTGTAAGCCATAATCATCAATATTTACAGAAATAAACACTTGAAATAGATCACTCTGTTTGTAGTGACTCACTTTATGTATTGAATTACTGAAATAAATTAACTTTTTGATGATATTCTAATTCATTAAAATACACCTGTATGTGGAATCACCACTTTAAGAAAAGTCAGAACAAAACATAAACATAGTTAACGTGATCGGTAAACACGTTTACCAAAAACTATTCAAGAATCTCAAAATTAAGCTTTTTTTGTTCACTGCAATAGCACAAAAACAATTATATAACAAGCAATCAAAACATCATATCTATCCCAAAATGGTACTAATAAAAACCCATCACACAGCCCCACCAACTAAAAATAATTAAAACCGTATGGGTCTAGGAATCCAACACCCACATTTTTATTTGCAAACTTCAGATTTTTTTTCACACTAAAAAAAACTAACTGTTCATGTTTGGGATCTTCATAATCATACTGATGAGGATAATCATATTGCAGTCATTTGTACCACAAAATGTAGACTGCAAAAACAATCACCCCTAAAATGGCATGGTTGTGTTTTTTTGTTTTCATAATTTCTCCCTAATGGAACTTTTCCCGGCTTTACACTACACAAAGTGGAAAACTGAATGGTGCCATTCAAAATGACATTTAGTCTTGCCTAACAGAAGCCCTCATATGCCTCTGGGACAGAAGCATGAAAATGTTATGACTCTGGGATGAAGGGGAGGAAAAAAGGAAAACTCAAAAATGGAAATTGGCCGCGTCAGGAAGAGGTTAAAATAAGAGAACGTGTCATGTTTCTCCCCATATTGATCTGTGTTTAGTGCAGGCAATTTTACAAGACTTACAGACATGTTTTATAATGACAGGTTTCTATCACATGTGAAACCTACTTTTTACAGGTAGTGTAATAGACACTAACAGGTACGGTAATAGGAACATTAAAATAGTACATTACACATCTATTTTCTCTAGATTGTCATAGGTGAAGTCAGATACTTTGTCTTGTCACTGTTCCAAAGAAGTAATAGAAAATGTATCTTACTGTAAAATACTACAATCAATATAAGCAGAGGGAGACAATGAACTGGCACATGACCTTAAAATATAAGTTTGTGTCCTTGGAAAACCACAGTGTTATGGAAACAAGCTTAGCTCTAAAAAGTAGATCTGAGTACACTGTGTACAGAGCTGTTCTGAAACTTTAGGAATAACTACTAAAGGTACCGTTACACGGCACAACTTCGTTGCGATGTCGGCAATGATCTCGTGCATGCGCAGCATTTCTTGGCAGCTGTTCAAGATCACTGGTGAGATGTCACACGTCTAGATATCGTGGACAACTCACCAACGATGTTGTGAGCAGGTTTCGTTCTCAAACACCACAAACGATCCCTGCTCATTGCTGTGAATGGGCGAAGTTGTCCATGACATCGTTATAGCGGTGTCACACAGAGCGATGCAGCAGGTTGGTTGAGTTGAAGTTGTCAGGTTTTTCAACATGTTCATAAACCTGTCAACTCCAACTTGACCAGCTATCGTTGAATCGTTCATTTACACGCAATGACGCACTAACGATGTCATTTCAACATCGTTCCAAACGTCACTTTTCAACGATGTCGGGAACGATGTTGAGACGTTTAATGGTACCTTAAGACATGGGTGGCATCTTATATAAGAAGAAAGTAAAACCAAAGAATAAATATGTGTAAGGGAAAATGAAGTTTTTATTTCAGCTCCCATTAAAAATAAATAATTTAAGCAATTACAGAATTTGTAATTTACAAAAAGCATATGCAATGTTTCCTTCAATTAATGTAATACATTTTCTCAGGCTAGGTTCACAATAATACAGTGCTCTCCACCAACACTACATTGAGGATTCAGTTGGAAATCGTAAAAACTTCATACCGACAGAGCCCCTATGGAGCTATTCACTTGACTGAAGCCCCAATAGAGTCACTGTGACCTCCGTCATGACAGTATTATTTTCAGACATCATCAAAAATGTGGTCTACCATGAAGTATTCTTCATGGTAGACCACATTTTTGATGATGTCTGAAAATTAATACTGTAATACTGTGAATGCTCAGATTGCCCTTCCTCTACAGATCTGATTTTTACAGATAGTCTTCCAAATATTTACTAGAATGTCAGTGCTTGGGCATGTAAGAATATTATGATTAATATATGAAACTGTGAAAAAGTCGAAAAACAGAAGGATAAAATGCAGCTGCCATACACAAGTAAATAAAGTAAGCCTTAAGACCGCTTCACACGCTAGGATTTCGTTAACGATATCGTTGAAACGTCACGGATTTGTGAATGTTCAAACGATATCGTTAGTGCATCCTTGCGTGTAAACGAACGATGTAGGAAGGAAAAATCATTAGAACGGTCATCAAAAATTTGAGATCCAGACCTCAAATCTATCGTTCGTCGTCCAAATAACATCATGGGAAGCAGCAACATCGTTCAGTGTGACACCTTTTTGAACGATGTCGTTCATATTTCTCCTATTCCTGCTGCTTTGTGGAATCGTTAAAACGCTCTTCTCCAAGTAGCTGGAGCGTTGCCAAATTTAAGATCGTTAAGATATCCTTGCATGTGACAATGCACTAACGATGTCAGAAGGATCGCAGTCACATTACATAGCTAACGATCTCGTTCACCTATATCCTAGCGTGTGAAGCAGTTCTTAGGTGTAACCACTGCAGTACAAACCCAGTAATGCACAACTAATTAATATTGTAAGTTTTTTTATTTGTACATCATCATATTCCACAGTGATTTTCAGACATTATCAATGTGCTGACTGAAGCTCACAACCTAAATTCGCTATTAGTATGTCTCATCAGTGTGCATGGAACCCAAAGGAAACCCATACAAACACTGGGAGAACAAAACCATCGTAAACTCTCACAAACACTGGAAGCAGAAAACCAGTGGAAACCCATAGAAACACTGGAAGAACAAAACCAGAGGAAACCCATACACACACTGTGGCAGGGAATCAACAAGAACAGCAGGGGGAACTCCCCACAAACAACTGGGAGAACAAAACTAAGTGGGAAACAACTGCTCAAACCAACTGGGAGAACAAAACCAGCAGAAACCCTCACAAACACTGGGAGAACAAAACAGGCGGAAACTCTCACAAACTGGGAGAATGAAACCAGCGGAAACCCTCACAAATAGTGGGAGTACAAAACAGGTAGAAACTTTCACAAACAGTGGGAGAACAAAACATGCGAAAACTCTCACAAACACTGGGAGACCAAAACCAGTGGAAACCCTGACAAACACTGGGAGAACAAAACAGGCGGAAACTCTCACAAACACTGGAAGAACAAAACTAGGGGGAACACTCACAAACACTGAGAGAACAAAACCAGCAGAAACCCTCACAAACACTGGGAGAACAAAACAGCAGAAACCTCACAAACACTGGGAGAACAAACAAGGGAAACCATCACAAACACTGGGAGAACAAATCCATCATAACCTTCATAAACACTAGAAGACAAAACCAGAGGGAACCCTCACAAACACTGGAAGAAAAACAAGGGGAAACCTTTACAAACAGTGGAAGAACAAAACAAGGGCAAACACTCACAAACATGGAGAACAAAACTAGGGGAAGCCTCACAAAACAGTGGAGAACAAAACCAGGGGAAGCCTCACAAACACCAGAAGAACAAAAACAGCAGACACCCTCACAATCACTGAGAGAACAACACCAGGGGAAACCCTCACAATCATTGGGAGAATAAAACCAGCGGAAACCACACAAACACAGGGAGACCATACAAATATCTTGTAGTAGATTTTTTCTTTAGTGGAAATTTGATAACAAGAACCCAGTACTGGAAAGTAATAATGGATCCAGCATGCTGTCCATAAGAAATGTAAATTTGGGCACATAGTAACATAGTAAAATAGTAACATAGTTTTTGAGGTTGAAGGAAGACTTTAAGTCCATCTAGTTCAACCCATAGCCTAACATGTTGATCCAGAGGAAGGCAAAAAAAAAACCCATGTGGCAACACTAAGCTCCACATTGGGGAAAAAATTCTTTCCTGACTCCACATACTGTACATATAAAATATAAGCTTTCAAACCCTAGTAATCAGTTACAGCAATGGTGAGAGGTTGTATCTTTTTCAACCTTAACCAGACATGACTTCAGAATGAGTCAAAACATAACTCGCCCAGTAAACATTTAAGTTACTTCTCAAATATTTTGATTGTATTGTGTTCTCATTTTATCTGGTAAGGGAGTTCCCAAGAACTGAAACCTCAGCAAGTAACTAAGTGATTCCCCTTGCTTGACCCAACATAATGAGTTACTACAAAATTCTGAAAATCAAAATCCACATATGAATAAACACAGCTCCTTCACCAATCACGAAGGAGGTGAATTATATAATAATACTTCATTTGGCTGGGATAAGTATTTACTTATTTGGCATCCACCAGGTTTCTGCAGAGTTCTAGTAATTTTGACAATTAAAATAGCAGCACAGACTGATTGCTTTTACTGACAAAAAAAGAAAGAGACAAAAAAGCCTGTAACATACAAGTAAATACAGCCTGAGTTCTAGATCTCTTCTTCTTATTGGCTTTTTTATTTCCACTTTATTAGAACAATTAATACATAATTATTTGTCTTTGTTATTTGGGAATGAACTCACATGGACCTGTCTATCTGGTGGCCTACAGGAACGTGTCATATGTTTTGGCCAACACTTAAAAAAGTGCAGAAGCGTCTTTCCCACTTTGCAGTGTATTTGGTTCCACATTTTTTTAGATTTCTGATAAAGTTCCAGATCTCTACTCAGCCACTGCTACTATTTCAAGCAAAATGATTTTAGTTATTACTAACAACACAGTATTTATGACTTTAGTACTCCGAGATAAAATCTACTTCTCATATCCTATTAATGTAGCTTGCTCTTCACTCAACTCCAACGTAGTTTTGAGAAGGTAAATTCTTTCAAAAGACTGTAAAACTTCTATATAATTAGTATATTAATTAATCACTTAATTTAACCTTCCCAACAAGTTCATGCCCAGATGGCGTGAGAAGCGGTTCTATTACATTTGGGATGTTGCATCCATTTGATATATGCATTAAAGGATGCTATTTTTCCCCTTGCCATTTCCATGACATGTGTGTTCATTTTTAACACATGCTTTTACGCATGCATTAATGCATGGTATATATACAGGGGTTCGACAAAATAATGGAAACACCTAACTGTGACGACCATCCACCGTGAGGCCGAGCTGCTGGTAGGCAGCACCCCGAGAAACCCCGAGACCCTTAACCCCTATACAGGGATCTGGAATTACAGCGGAGCCCAGGGGGTAGCTGCCTATATGAGCAACAGAGCTGGGGAGGTCGCCAGGGGAAAATCAAGACCCGAAAAACGACGTCAGAAGTCCGAGTCAAAACCGAGAGGGCAGCGAAGGTACAAAATCGTCAGGCAGTAGCAGAGTCAAAAATCCAGGCAAAGGTCAAGGGCAAAAACCAAGAGGGCAGCTGAGGTACAAAATCAATAGGCAGAGGCAGAGTCAGAAATCCAGGCAAGGTCAGACACAAAACTAAACACACACACTATCACTGGGGAACCAAAACTATATCTGGCGGCCTGCAAGCCAGGCTCCAATGTACTTGAAGGGCACGGCTACCTCCCATAGGCTGGAGCTCACAACCTGATGACCTCATCCGGACCGCCCCTAGATCCAGGCCAGATGGAGATGCACGACTGGCTCCACCCACGCCACCTCTGACAGAAGAACGCAGGCTGCGCCTAACGGACACCTCTGCAGGGCCCGCTCCTCTGCGACCAACACCACCCAGAGGGGAAACACCGCGGCGCTCAGCGACAGAGGCAGACGTCGCGGGAGCAGTTCCATATGAGGACAAGACCCTCCTGTCACCGGTGCCACCAGCCGAAGGAATCCGGCTCCTCCCAGCGGCCGAGGCAGGAACACCGGCCACCGAGTCCAATGGCGACGTGACACTAACGTTTTGGCATCATAATCTTCGAACATGTTATAAACATGCAAACCATGACATATGTTAATGTTTTGTAGTTGATTATTTGTGTTAAGTGGTGTGTATGTAAATTAACTGTTTGTTTTGCCGAATTGTAAGAACATTGATGAGAACCTGATACCAATGGCAGACCTTTCAGATTTTCAATAAGGCCAAATTGTTGGTGCTCGTATGGCAGGCGCTAGTGTAACAGAAAGTGCCCGAATGCTTGGCGTGTCAAGAGGTACTGTTTTCAAAGTAATGACTGCGTCTGAAAGAGGAAAAATGTCCGCAGCAAAACACAGGTCCGGCCGAAAGTCGAAGTTGACTGAGAGAGACCGTCGGACTCTAAAGCGAATTGTGAGAGAAGATTGCAAGACCACGGCTCCGAAAATCACTGCTGAGCTCAATGAACACCTACAGAACCCAGTTTCCATGAAAACTGTTCGTCGGGAGCTGCACAAATCTGGATTCCATGGAAGAGCTGCAATTAGAAAACCGCTGCTCTCAATGACAGATGTTTCCAAGCATTTAGAGTGGTGTAGAAACCTCCAGAATTGGTCCCTCGAGCAGTGGAAACATGTGATATTCTCAGACGTATCGTCGTTTACCCCATTTTCCGACCTCCGGCCGTGTGTACTTTTAGAGGCAGCTGAAAGAAGCATTCCATCCAGACTGCCTTCTCCGAACCGTAAAACATGGCGGAGGTTCTGTGATGATCTGGGGTGCTATTTCGTGGATATCCGCCGGGCCAATGATATCACCTTGTATGAATCCATACCTCGGAGAATTGAGGCTGTAATCGCCGCAAAAGGTGGACCTACACCATATTAAACTAACTTTTGTTGATTTTTCCAGGTGTTTCCATTATTTTGTCCAACCCCTGTATGTACCATGTGTTACACACATGTGTTTCCCATAGACTCCCATGTTAACAAAAAGCATATTTTCAATAACAGGCCCAAAAACGCACTACCAAAACGCATAGCATTAAACAAATTGCACTTTTGCAATGCGTTTTTTACATTGGAGCCTATGGGTACATTAACAAAAGCGTTTTTCAACATTTACATATGAAAATAACGCATGCATTTAGCAAATGCATGACGCAAGTCTGACCCTAGCCATACATCAGCAATACTTTTTCAATCTACCAAAGACTTATCCATCTTGTGTGCTAAGGTGCTATTGCTGGTGGGCAGTGCAGTTACTATGGCTAGTGCATCACACCATTAGAGCTGTAAAGGTCTGAATGATCAAGTGTGAAGGTATGCACTGTACAAAATATTGACATAGCTACCGTATGTACTTATATAAGATATACAATATCTTACAATATATCGTACAATATATAAGAACAAATACTCTGACTTATTAAGACTAGCTACAATTAATGGGTTGATGTAAAAGGTAAATTCATTCATCCTTCCTGTATGTGGACACTTTTTAGCTTCTGGTATTCGCCAGTGTAAGGAAAGTCTTCCAGTTAGGGACTGGAGTAAATTTCTGTTGTAACTTATGCCACTTTAGTGATGTCAATTATGATGAATTTATTGTCCGTGATCGACCGCACTACCTTCCACTGAGGTGGCCCCTTTTCAAAAGCTCTGCAAACTGTTAGTGCAAAAAAAAGACATGCAGTACTTCTTCTTGTGCCGTAGCATGTCAATATATGCTTGCAAAATACTAGTGTTCTCACCGGGAAAACACAGTGAAAATATGCTTCACCCAGAGACTCCTGATTGTGGGCACATACAGTGCATTTTCCTACAAAGAACACTAAAAGCACACCAATGCATCACAATGTATTCCCTGAAGTGTTCTATGTCACCATTTCTGGTGGTTTACAATATGCTCCAAATGCTTCTTCTTACCTTGGTGTTTTGAGAGGTTAAATAGGATGGCAGTCACCTAAATAAAGACATCTTGGTGCAATTCCAATTTCACACTGCTGATCTGCCAGCATAAACAGAAGTCTCCAGTGACTAAGCACTTCCTTCAGTGCAAAACTACCCTACGTATGGTTTAGATGGCATAAAGTCACAAAGAAGTTGCTTAATACTAGCTTCAAAGACAATTACCCCAACATAGAATAATGAACGTAGTGCAAGCATAACTTAAACAGCGCTGTTTAGACAGGTTCTGTAATGGACACTACTGGACAACTACTGTTGCTAATTTTTCATCAAATTATAAATGCAGTTACCTCTTGTAGATAAAGAGAGCTAGTATTGGCTACATGGTAAAATGTGTCTAAAAGACTAACTAGGGTTTGAAGAAATCCATGCACACTATGCAGAAATCAAAAACTCAATCACACACATGGAAAGGATATTCTAGCGGCAGAATTGTCTGCATCAGTTGTGAACCTTTATAATAGGTTACTCATAATTTATCATGTTCCATAGTGCTCTACATACATTACACTGGTCAACAGCATTTTTGGTGCCAAAGATATTTCATTGAATTTAGGGTAACTTTGGGGTGCTGATTCTGAATATGTCATCAGTTTTGCCAGATTGGCTCAAGTTTTTGAGATTTTTCGTAAAATGTGTAACAAAAAAGACGTTTTTTGCTACTTTTTTAACGAAGTCTTTTATGTTTCTTCTATGTTTTGTCAGTGTATATTCACCACAAATGTAACAGAATGAGTCTGGATCGTTAAGACAACTTCTTCTTGATGAGTTCATGCTTTTCACTGGACAACAGACAACAACATAAAGTTAGTGCCAAAAACCAAGCTATGAACAAACTTTTAGAACACTAATTAACATAAAACTATATTGAGAACTGCTCAGTTCAAGTACTAATCCAAAGAAATTAATGAGATGATGCGTCGCATTTACCAACAAGTGCTATAAATAAGATACCAAAAATCTCAAAAACTTGAGCCAATCTGGCAAAACTGATAGCATATTCAGAATCAGCACCTCAAAAACACCCCAAATTCATTAAAATATTTTGGGCACCAGAAAAAAAAAATTTTTTTTGTTGACCTGTGTTATTATCACAATAGGAGCTTTCCTTCTAAATTCCCTATCAGTAAAACCGGACTACCTGGATAAAACCCACACAAACACAGGGAGAACATACATACTCCTTGCAGATGTCCTTGGTGGGATTTGAATCCAGGACCAGCTGCAAAGCACAAGTGTTAACCTCTCAATCACTGCAACCCAAGGCACTGGCATTTAAATATAGGGTAAAAAACAAATATAGTTGTACTTTTATTTCATGTGGCTTAACACTACTAATTGTATTTAAAAATACATGTATTTAAAAATAGCTATTGACCTATGGAAAATGTAGATCTTTGCTCTAGCCTATGATATATCTAAATATTGTGAGCAAAGAATAACCCTATATTCACACTGACTAACAGTCTATGCTAGGGCCGAAGGCTAAAACTCACAGCGCAGTAAATGTGAATTTCAGCATTTACCATCCAGGACATCCCTAATGGTGGGTTTACACGTTTCAATATCGTTTCAATTTAGTGCACGTTCCTCCCGCATCGCATCGGAGGTTTACGCTTTGCGATTTCTGAATCCAACGTCCGTACGATGTCTACGCCCCCCAACCCAGGAACGACCATTTAACATGGGAGTGAATGGGTGACGTTGAACTTCACATCGTAGTTGGGCTGTCACACAGCATGATCCGGCTCCAATCTCCATTCAATATCGGAGCATTGAATAGCACGCTCATTCAATCCACGATATCGCATTGACATCGTTCCTGCATCGTATTGGACGTTCACACCATACAACGCAGGAACGATATCGGCTCCAACGATCGAACCACGTGACTTTTCATTGAAATTGGACGCCGATATTGAAACGTGTAAACCCACCATAAAACACCACATCACAGCACACTTCAACTAATTGAGAAATATCAGCACAGCACACTTCAAATAATTGAGTAATGTCTTGCACAATGTAAAATTTAGTCGTACCCCTTGGCATACTCACAAGCCTTTGATAGCTATACCAAAATGAAGTATAAAAACTTTACTATAACATTTCTACTACAATTAGAGTTTAGAACATCTATCTAAAGAGAATCTACTTCAAGTCAAATTTTCAGAAATTTGCAGGTCTTTGCAAATTTGAATAGTTTGCAATTTTATTCACAAGATTCTGCTCCCTTCACTGAAAAGAAAAATACCCCGGGCCATTTCACACCCTGCTGAAGAGCAGTCAAAAGTGTGGGTAAGTGGCATTCCCCATCAAGGCATGCAGCTACGGTATCACATCACATGGTCTAGTGCCATAGCAGCCAGTATAAAAGACCAGGACAAGGACTAGAGTGTAATTTTATGCTTGGACAGTGTAGGCATAGGAGGTCAGATTACAGAGATCATTCCACAATGGAATAGAAAAAAGCCTACTCTGATTGAGATGTACTACTACCCTAATCTGTCTGATTGGCATTACTTCAGTGCTCAAACAGATTGAAAATGGGCATGGTGGTCTTACGCCCCTTTCACATCAGCGGTTTTCGCTGATCGCGGCAGTTGCGGTGAAAAAAACGCAACTGCCGCGATTACCGCATAACGGCTGCACTTGCGGTTCACTTGCGGCAAGCCCCATACAATGTCTATGGGGCTTGCGGTAAGTGTGGCGGCAGGTGCGGCATAGCGCGGTTTTTTCGCAGCCGCACCTGCCGCAAGTGCCAAAACCGCACTTGCCGCACCTGCCGCACACTTACCGCAAGCCCCATAGACATTGTATGGGGTTTGCCGCAAATGAACCGCAAGTGCAGCCGTTATGCAGTAATCACGGCAGTTGCGGTTTTTTCACCGCAACTGCCGCGATCAGCGAAAACCGCTGATGTGAAAGCAGCCTTAGGGCCCTTTCACATCAGCGGTATTTTCAAATCGCGGCAGATGCGGTGAAAAAACCGCATCTGCCGCGATTACCGCATAACCGCTACACTTGCGGCATACTTGCGGCACAGTTGCGACAAGCCCCATACAATGTATATGGGGCTTGCGGTAAGGGTGCGGCAGGTGCGGCAAGTGCGGTTTCGGCACTTGCCGCAGGTGCGGCCGCGAAAAAAACCGCTGCTTGCAGCGTTTTTTTTCACGGCCGCACCTGCCGCAAGTGCCGAAACCGCACTTGCCGCACCTGCCGCAAGCCCCATAGACATTGCATGGGGCTTGCCGCAAGTGTGCCGCAAGTGTAGCGGTTGTAATCGCGGCAGATGCGGTTTTTTCACCGCATCTGCCGCGATTTGAAAATACCGCTGATGTGAAAGGGGCCTTAGCCTGTAAATTTTTATCCTAAAATTCCAGTGATAGGGAAGTGCTGCAGCTTTATAGTCATTTAGTTTGAGTGTGAATTCATAGATCTGAGACTTACTGCAGTGATAGCACTTTAATAACAGCCTTTTTTAATTCTTCACACACTGCAATCAAGGAGGGCAGTAATAAACACCTCACTGCTAATTAACTGCAATGAAGGGCTTAATACTGCAGTATTAAAGCCCTGATGGTGGGTTTACACGCCACGATATCGTTTCGATATCGCAACTCAATGGCGCGGGAGCGCGCAATTAGTGCACGTTTCACCCGCATCGCATTGACTGTTTAGACGCTGCGATATCGTAATACAACGTCCGTGCGATGTCTCCGCCTCCCAATCCAGGATCGCATAGTTAACATGGGAGTGAATGGGTGACGTATCAAATCGCATCGTAATTGGGTGTTTACACAGCACGATCTGGCTTCAATCGCTATGCAATATCGGGGCATTGAATAGCACGCTCATTCGATCCCCGATATCGCATTGACATCGTTCCTGCATCGCATTGGACGTTCACACCATACAACGCAGGCACGATATCGGGTCCAACGATTGAACCACGTGACTTTTGATTGAAATTGTACTGCGATATCGCGACGTGTAAACCCGCCATTACTGCCATTGCTACTAAAGCAATATTCTGAAGTCATGACTTATATGCTATAAACACAACGGGTTTAATACACTCCTACAGGGCTGCCACTAGGAATTTCGGGGCCCCTTACTGCCAAAATTTTGGGGCCCCCTGAGACTCTGCCCAGCCTCCACCACCTGGCTCTGCCTCCACCCATGCTCCGCCTCCACCCAAACATCCAAACATACTTTATATTTATAGTGAAAAATTGGAACATCACCAAAAATTACCTCAATTTATGCACAAAGCTTTCTCAACCAGCAATCCAGATGGTTCCTTACAACAGAGTGAAAAAAGGAAAAACAGCACAAAAAAATAGAACAAAGTGGACTTTTTTGCCCAATGCGTGGCCATGCCTTTGGGCAATAAAGTCCACGTTTTTCTATATTTTTGTGCTGTATTTCCTTTTTTTACACTCTCTCTCTATTATATATTACACACACACACCCTTGAGACTGCTGAGGGCTGAATACACAATAGCTGAGCCTGTATATACAATAGAGAATACACAATAGAGACTGCTGCTGGCCGTATAGACAAAGGAGATGGCTGCGGGCCCAGCTGTATAGACAATGGAGATGGCTGCTGGCTATACACACAATAGAGGATACACAATAGAGACAATAGAGACTGCTGCTGGCTGTACACAATAGAGAATACACAATTGAGACTGCTGCTGGCCATATAGACTATGGAGACGGCTGCGGGCCAGGCCATATAGACAATGGAGATGGCTGCTGGCTATACACACAGTAGAGGATACACAATAGAGACTGCTGCTGGCTGTATGCCACAATGGAGATGGCTGTGGGACAAATGCACAATGGAGATGGCTGTGGATAAATGCACAATGGACCGGCTGAGGACAAATGCACAATGGACACGGCTGCAAGACAAATGCACAATGGAAACGGCTGCGGGACAAATGTACAATGGAGATGGCAGTGGCAGAGAGAGATCAGAGAGGAGAGAGACAGAAAGAGAGAGACAGACAGATCGAGAGAGACAGACAGAGACAAACAGGGACACAGACAGACACAGAGATAGACAGACAGACAGAGAAACAGAGACAGAGAGACAGACAGACACAGAGACAGACAGACATAGAGACAGACAGACACAGAGACAGACAGACAGACACAGAGATAGACAGAGAGACAGACAAAAAGACAGACAGAGAGGCAGACAGAAAAACAATGACAGACAGACAAAACACACAGAGACAGAGAGACAGACAAGACACAGAGACATACAGACATAGAGACAGACAAAGAGACAGAGAGGCAGACAGAAAAACAGAGACAGACAGAGACAGAAAGAGACAGATGCACGCTGTTTTACTTCCTGTTTGCGGGCCGCACCAGCAGCTGTGATAGACAGGAGCCTCCTGTCACCAAGAGACAGGCAGGGCTGAGGGCTCACTCAAGAGGTGAGGGGGCGGGCTCTGCTGCCGATGCCCGAGTGACTTCCTGTTTGCAGGCCGCACCAGCAGCTGCCCTGCATGTGATGGACAGGAGGAGAGAGGTCAGGGGGTGAGGCCCGGTGGTGATTCTTCACAGGAGAAGAGCCTGTGCAACAACACATGAGGGGGCGGAGCCCAGAAGAGAACGCTCAAATACTGCTCAAAATGGCCACGCCCTCCACCAACATGGCCACACCTCCTGCCTCGGTTCTAAAGCCACGCCCCTCCAATGATGGCCGGGCCCCTTACATCAGGAAGACCTGTCATGCCCAAGTGGCCGCCCTGCACTCCTAGGGGTATTTACAGGACAATTTAGAGGCTTTTCAATAATGCAATTTGTGGCACATATATTTGACACAAATTACTTTTGGGGGAGACTTCAGTGAAGCCCATAAATTCAAATAATCCGCTCATCAGTAATTATTACAGCTGAACATCAAGGTTTCTGTACCAAGTACAAGACCCGTGGAGACAGAACTGCTGTGAAGATCTCTACAATACTGCAGAACAAACCACAGGTGGTTCAACTGTGATATCTTTATAAAGCAAAATCTACTAATTAAATATATTGAGGAAATGAAGAGCTAAGGAAGTACTAAGGCTAATTTTATTTTCTAAATGTTCGTGCTCAGCTTAATACATATTAATATGATTACATTATGTCAGTAGTAACACTAGATGTAATAAACGGAACATCAGGAAAATTCTGATGAAAACTGGTCCATTCTACAGGAATATTATCTCTTCTTACCCTCAGATACACCCTTATAACAAAGTCTTGGCTGACATGTACAATTACAGAATAATATAACTTTCTCACAGACACTTGATCTTTTAAGACTTGCAAGTCTCGGCATGGTTTCTTCTCTCCTATTATGTAACTAGCATGTGCAAGTGATAAACTTAGCACGTGTGTAGAAATTACTCATATGTACTTAGAACATAATTTGGAAGCAATATGGAGTACATCTAGTAACCCTTACTGTGGCATTTCACCATATTAAGCAAAATCATTTTATAGATGCTTAACCAATGGCAAGGTTAATGTAAAATAATAATGGAAAGTTGGATGGATCCTACATTACATGATTACAGCCCTGTACTAGACATGGAGGGTGAATGTGGTTAGTTTTCTGTATTCTATCCATGTACGTTGTCATAAAGCAGACTGCTGACTGATTAGTTTGCATAACACTGCATTTCCTAGGCATTTTTTGATGTTTTGTTAAAATGTCCAACTTGTAATGTGAGCAGCTATGATCAGATAAAATTCCACTTCAGCGGTGTTTGTTTAAAGGTCCGTTCACACAGCAAGATACCGAATGCACAGAAGTAGAACTTTCATTTTTATGCCAACCTAAATGATCCAATAAGCCAATGAATCAATGATTTGATCATTTTTCGACTAATGTGTGGTATGCTAAACAGTCAATGATAGGGAACAATATTCTTATGATAGCTCATGCAGTATTATAGCCTATGTAAATAGACCTTTCACCTTATATAATGGACAAACATCTGAATGACCAAGAGCAATACATTTATGGTGATTGATTCTAGGCTTTATCTCGAACAATTGTACGCTTACAGTGAAAAGTTCCTGCTAACAAGCAGTAGCAGATCAGGATTCCGTTTGTCAGCCAAGGGACCAGGAGAAAAGACAGAAGTCTTTCAATATAGCTTCTGTCTTCTATCTGCTTAGTGAGCATTATCCAGTGATTAGCATGATCACTCGGTGTCTGAAATAGTAGAACAGTTGTGTCCAGGCAGACCTAGATCATCACTACTAATGGTGTGTGGCACAATGTTACCCTGTAAATGGAGCTATTGTAGAGTCCCCAGTTACAATGGATAAATGGAAAAAGAAAGAAAAAAAAGATCTCCTCAGCTATTTTTTATAGTATATTGGGGGACAAACAATACAAAAAATATATATACTAGATGGGTGCCCAATGCTATCGCATTGGGAGGGTGTGACTTTACAATGGGACAGGGCTCTGTCTGTCTCTTCCGCCATATACGCTCCCTCCCTCCCTCCTGTGCTATCTTCTCCCCTTGTGTGTCCTCTCCTCTGAGCGGTCTCTGCGCACCAGGAGGGTAGAAGTACCGTAATATTTTTTTAATTACCACCACATATGGATGGATGCCATATCAGATATTTCTCCAGTTACTGGACAATCGCTGTCTACAAATATAGCCATTGATTATCAGCAAAAGCGTCCATGACTCAAAACTCAGAATAAAGGAGCTGTATATACGTATATCCCCATAAACACAGCAGCAGTTAGAAAATGAGCCAAGATAAGAAATCTAATTGTCAAATTGTAATATAACACCACGTCCTTACCGGAGACCGTGTATGGGAATTAAATATACATTCACTAATACATCTTGACTACACAATAAACTGTGGAGTCACCAAAGAGAACGTTCCAACCCACTAACGTATACAAATGTTTCATAAAAACATATTGATTCACATTGCACACACAAATAAGGAAAACCATGAAACATTATTTTGTTGACAGTCAATTTAAACCTTAGAGAGAGTTTCCCCCAAATTGCCAAAATTAAAAAATTAATAATTTTAGGATATAATGAAATGTTAAAATCCTGATTGCCAGCAGCCATTACAAAGGAGAGTTTAAGTCTTTCTTCACCCACTTCCTCTTGTTGGTATCACCCTCCCATTTTTGCCACCATGATCAGTATATATAATTAGCAGTAAAAGCTCTGTGATTTGGAGTTTCTTTATACTCCATCATGCTCACAGATGATCATTGGGCATCGTCTATACGAATTGCAATCAAAGTAGTGACTATCTCAGGAAATATGGTCATGTATGCCTGCTATCAATTAATGAAGATGTTCATTTTTAAGGCTATTTTCACACTACATTCATGATGCACATTTGGAGCACATACCAGAAAATATTCATGCTAATACACTTGAAGTATCCATAGGGCTCCATTTAGCCTATGTGTGTCAAAAGTTTTTTTGACCAACTGGTGCAAGCTAAGCTTCAGTATGTCTTATTTAATGTGGTATTTGTTTTTGATAATGGGAGTCAACAGGCAATGAATATCACAAAGTATTCACTGATCTCAGGGAGACCAGTCCATGAAAACACTGCGGGCAGCTGGCTAAAGCGCTCAACACAGTGAATTCCTAGGCGCATTGCCCCCTGGGAATTATGAATATGCAAATAGTCTGTGGAGCCTCAATTAGGAGTCTCAAACACAGGACTAGCCAGATATCCCTCCAGGGAAGGACCCAGCCAAACATGGTGGTTATGGTGTTCTCTGCAAGGAGCCACACCTTGGCTGGGTCCTTCCCTGGAGGGATATCTGGCTAGTCTTGTGTTTGAGACTCCTAATTGAGGCTCCACAGACTATTTGCATATTCATAACAGGCAATGAATGGCACTGGATGAGAGTGCATGATCAAAATGCTGGCCATTAAACATACTTGAGCTTTATGCTGACACTTCAATAAAGTTGAAATGTATTTGCTCTTGGAGTGCTGTGGTTATTTTCTTCTACATTTTGATGGATCTCCACTACCAGTATAGCAAGTTCACTGAACCCGTAGTGCTCAACCATCATATCCACAGCAAGACAAATGTCAAATTATTGCTCAATGGACTTGCAGTGTGAAAACTGCTTTACTTGATGGGCTCCATATAGTAGCTAAAGCTAAATCCATATCTACACAGGTACACCCATTAGATCAGAAGTCACTGCTTAGTCGACAACTTAAAATATATGGTTTTAAAACACAAAACTTGAAACTCAAACAGACATATTAGTTGGTAAAACATATGGCTGTGTACACTGGACAAGATTCTTCCATGCAGCTTGTTTGTATTTTTTCAAACATTTCTGCACATATATGTGGATGATCACATTCACATACTCTTCTATAGTCCATACCTTTTCTATTCTATGCTGGGTAAATTGGTGCATGCAACAGAATTAGGCCATGGTCCCACTAAGGCCCCTTTCACATCTGCGTTGTGCCTCATTTGCGTTTCTATGCGTTTTTACCACTAAAAACACATCAAAACGCATGCGTTTTTGCCCCCATTGATTTTAATGGAAACGCATGTAAAAACGCATGCAAAAATGCATGTGCATACGTTTTGCGTTTTTGTAAATGCACATGCATTTTTGCATGCGTTTTTACATGCGTTGCCATTAAAATCAATGGGGGCAAAAACGCTTGCGTTTTGATGCGTTTATACCGCTAAAAACACATAGAAACGCAAATGCAGCAAAACGCAACCTTGCATTAGATGTGAAAGGGGCCTAACATGAGAAATGCGAGAGACTCACCGAGACTCGCATCAACATCACCCGGCACAGCCACCAACTTCTGGGACAGGAGAGTGCAGCTGCATGTATTTCTATGGAGCAGCACGCTCTTGTCTGGGGAGTGGGAGGCGTGCTGGGTGATGTCGATGTGAGACTCAGAGAGTCTTGAGCATGTCTCATGCTAGTAGGACCTCGGCCTTAATAAGAGTTTACAAGTGACTCCATATTTGTTCTGATGAGCAGAAAACTGAAAAGTAGATGAATGCACACAGTGATGAGTGACTCCTTTGCAATGCCTATATACCACTTATGCTCTCGCTTGTCATTCGTATACCACACACTATTTGACTTACCATACAGAATTCATTTTGTAATATAAAAGCAAATTGGTCACAAGTATGTTAATTATGCTTAAACAGTAGTTGCAGATTCTTTCAACTTTCAGAGGCTAGGCTCACACTTGAGCCTTGGATTTGTTAAAACCGTCAGTTTTTCAACTTAGAATTTGTGAAAAACTGACCCAATTAATGGATCCATAGTCTCCAATGCAAAAAACGCAGTGTCTAAGTGCACTGTAAAAAAACTGCTAGCAGCGTTTTTGGGTGCAGTAAAAAAGCGCATAGCGTTTCTTTAACATGGGGCCCTATTGGAAACGCATCCGTTAACGCATGGTACATATAGGTGCTGTATCGCCGGTGGGCTGGTGTCTTGGTTCCCGCGGCGTTACTGCACATTTCTGCGCTTTCACCCAATGCTCCTTCCTTTCTAACCAGCTGGGAGACTGTAGTATGTTACCTGTATAGGATTCTGCTCAGTTCCCAGCTCCACTGCTTAGCCGCACATGTGTTGTAGTGTCATTGCTCCGCTGCTTACTATCCATGTGTGGACCCTGGCTTCCACTGTGGAAGCTATCCGCGGGTTGTGAGGTCCTCTGCAGCTGGTGCATGACTTTCCATGTGCGCCTAGGCTTGCAGCCGTTGCCAGGTGCCCTGGGCGTCGGTTCCTATGCTGGCTATGCTGTATGGGTTCTGACCGTGCCTAGGGTGCGTGCCGTCACACTTTCCCCAGTTAGTAAGATGGAAGGTGTGCGCTTGAATTGCTGTCCCCAGCCTATAGCTGAGGGTCAGCTCCTATTTAAAGTTCCTCTTTCCTGTTGGGCGTCACCAGAGCCTCTCATTAGGTTGCTGAACCTAACCCTGTGTGTTTGCTCCAGCCATGCTGCTCTAGCTCTGGATGGCTGATGTGTCTGCCCTTGTCATTGTACCTGTCTAGCCTATGTGTGGGTACCAATGTCCTTGCCTTGTGTGTGGATTCCTGCTTGTGTCCTGATGTTCCCTGTCTGGAGCCGTGTCTGTTGCATGGAGTCCAGACATCCAACCTGAGGTCCCGCCGGGTGTCCGAGATGGCCCTGAGGTCCCGCCTGGTGTCCGAGATGGCCCTGAGGTTCTGCCTGGTGTCCGAGATGGTCCTGAGGTTCTGCCTGGTGTCCAAGATGGTCCTGAGGTCCTGCCTGGTGTCCGAGATGGCCTGAGGTCCCGCCTGGTGTCCGAGATGGCCCTGAAGTCCCGCCTGGTGTCCGAGATGGCCCTGAGGTCCCGCCTGGTGTCCGAGATGGCCCTGAGGTCCCGCCTGGTGTCCGAGATGGCCCTGAGGTCCAGCCTGGTGTCCGAGATGGCCCTGAGGTCCCGCCTGTTGTCCGAGATGGCCCTGAGGTCCCGCCTGGTGTCCGAGATGGTCCTGATGTCCCGCCTGGTGTCCGAGATAGCCCTGAGGTCCCGTTTGGTGTCCGAGATGGCCCTGAGGTCCTTCCTGGTGTCCAAGATGGCCCTGAGGTCCCGCCTGGTGTCCGAGATGGCCCTGTGGCTCAGACCGATTGAGTTCCTTTTCAGGTCGTGTCCTTGATGTTCCGAGTCCTTGATGTTCCGAGTCCTTGATGTTCTGAGTCCTTGATATCTTGCCTGTGTCCAGATGGATGTCCATAGTCCTGGTGGTCCAGTCCGTGTTGTCAGAGTCAGTCCCGCTCGTGTTCCTAAAATGGGCTCCTCCTCTGTGGTTCTGGGGAATCTCCAGCCTTGATTCCCGGTGACGTCTCTGCCTAAAGTTCCTGGATCTGACCAGCTGAGTTCCTGGACCTGTGCTCTCCATGTTCCACCTGTGTCCCGATGTCCGGCCTCTTCCCTCATGCATGATGTGCGGAATTGGGAGCCTGGCTTTTTGTCTTGTACCTTGTACTGTGTTCGTATTAAGTAAACGTTGCATTTTGATATACCTGAAGTGTGCGGTGTCATCTTGTCTTGCAGGTTACCATCGTGCCCACATGTTCAGCTGCCACAGAACCCGGTTGCTGCCCTCCCTAGTCTGGGCAGGCCCGTGTCCCCCCTGTGGTCCAGTGGGTCCACATGCCTATTACCACCTGGGTTGCGAGCGCGACCGTGACAGGTGCCATGCATTAACGCATAGTGTTAACGCATAGCGATTTTTGGATGCAAAAATAGCAATTTCCAAAAACGGAATCAGGCTTTGAACATGTAGAAAAACTGCATGCCAAGTGTGACCCTAGCCAGAATCAGTGGACATCTTGTGAATTCGCCCTCTAACTTCAGATTTACACAGCCGCCAACATTTTGGTTCATTGCCTCATCATTTGCAGGGTAAATATACACACTTTCTTATATAATGTAATAGAACAATAAGTCTGAAATGAATTTCAAGGAAACAAATGTACTTCAGGTTCAGACATGCGTCATGCTTCAACACTGGGTCCAAGTATTACTCTTTGGCAGTGATATGCCAAAAGAATACATTCCACACACAGAAATTAACTGTGAAAGGTGCAGTGCATATTGGCTGGGTCCGTACTGCATTTTCCTTTTTTTCAGGCCTGCCAAAAACACGGCTTTTAACAATTGTGTATAAGATTGCTGTGCCATATAAGGAGAAAAAATGACCTTGCGGTTAAAGTAGCATTCCCTGGTGCTTGGCAACACCAGAGTACAAATGGCAAGGACACTGCAATACTGAACTGTCATACAGCTCATGCACTGGTTAATATGCTATTCAGATCTGGATGACCACCAGATGACTAACAATATAGCTGTATTTTCCTGTTTGGTTCTAGTAAAGCAGCTGTAGTTACAGGCACCTTTTCAAAATCAAAAAATCAAGAATCACAATGATCCATGGAAGACGACAAGATAACATGCAGCTATAATCCATGTAAGAGATAGGGAGCAGAACAGATTTAAAGGGATTTTCCAAACCACTGAAAGTTTGTACAGTTTAAAATTGTATAAAATAAGAAAAAGAAGTAAAATCTTACCGCTCCCCAGGTTCACCATTCTCCAGAGATGACACTTGACCGCTACAACCAATCACTGGCTGTAGTGTAGACATATCAACACCATGGAACTCAGTGATTGAAAGCAGACTCACATGTCAGATTAAGATGTCATCACTACAGTATATCTAGGTTAACAGGGAACATGCAAGGAATCGTCTCAAAAACAATAGGAAAGTGGTACTATAAGTATTAGACCCATTTATACAGGGCATACAACATTTCTTAAAATGTTCAGTCCTGATCAATACCCCATTTTAAAATGACCACCAATTAAATGAGCACTAAGCAAATATTTGTAAAAGAAAAAATTTTTTTTATGGTGACATAAAAATTGTTGTCGAAATGTAATGCCCTCATACAAACAGTGGACTTGCTGCTGACAGATCTGAATTTGTATGGGGGAGAAACACTACAAATAATCACTGGTCCGCACAAACGGCAATGATCAATGCTTGTTAAAGCAGATTATCAGCCAATCTACCGTAAGTAGGCCTAGATATACTCAATTATATATGTTAGACAATTGTAAACACTAATATTACAAAAAGACAGTATAAAAAACGTGTCAACATACTCTCAAATATAGGTAAAAGTAAAAAGCAAGTGCAAAACAGTGTCAATAATAGGGTACTTAGTTAATACGTTTTTGCAAAAAATGTATTAACTAAGTACCCTGTTATTGACACTGTTTTGCACTTGCTTTCTACTTTTACCTATATAGCAGAGTATTTTTAGACTTTTTTATACTGTTTTTTTTTGTGGTATAGATTATTGGTGGTGTGAACACGGTTCTACAGACCTGTTCACATTGTACTCTGGCTCAGCTGTTAGTATCCATTTAGTCTCTGGCTATGCAAGATAGGAAGTTCCCCACCCCTTCCTTACTGAGCAGGTACAAAAGTGCTGTTTCTGCCCTGTGCCCATATTGGACTCTGGCCCTGCTGCATCCTGCATTTTTGAGGTATGTTCACATGAGATCAGGTTTTAAACACATTAGTTTTAGGAATCGTTCTGATAAGGGTCACCTTGGCGTGGTAGAACGGCTTCCATACATTGCTTGCAAAAAACATATTAACTAAGTACCCTGTTATTGACACTGTTTTGCACTTGCTTTTTACTTTTACCTATATAGTAGAGTATTTTTAGATAGTTTTTATATCGTCTTTTTAGTGATATAAATCCTTGGTGGTGTGAACACAGTTTTACAGACCTGTTCACATTGTGCTCTGGCTCAGCTGTTAGTATCCACTCGTGAACACTAAGTAAACATTTTCATCTACTGGGATACAGGTGCCGCTAAAGGTGTCTGACATTGGCATATTCCTCTCCCTGTAGAAATTTCTGAGGGAATTGGTATAATAGATAGCTAGAAATGTATATACGGCCAGTTATATTTAGGTAGATATAAATTAGAGATACAGCTCTAGTTACATATTATGTTCAATAAGAATTGCCAATGCATGCCCACATTTATTTGGGTTGCCCCTTGATATACCGTAGAGGTCAGTACCCAAAAATGGTCCAATGCTCTGCCAGATACACTTTTTGGTCCTTTAGTGTGAAGTACAAAGAACATAACAATGTTTTGGCACACAGGCCTTTTCATAACTGTTTACTGTGCATACACAGATACAGAAGTCCTGAAAGATAAAATGTAATGTGCTTCTGGGCTCTGCAAACACGTAATACAAATATACGAGGGGGAGTCTTAGATCCTTCTTGCACAAATCTAAAGGTGCCATTACACTTGGTGATGTTCCAACGATCCCGACAACGATACGACCTGGTAGGGATCGCTGGAACATCGCTACGTGGTCGCTGGTGCGATGTCAAACAGTCAGATCTACTCAACGATGCAGCAACAATACGGCGACCCTATAATTACTTCGGCGGTCGTTGGGACCCTGTCACACAGCAGCTAGTCTGACAACTCAGACGTACGTGGCTGAGTTCTGAGTCGCCAACGAGGTTGTTGTTGAGGCGTCAAATACACCGATGCATGCTGCCCAGCGGGAAACCGACAATCAAAAAATGGTTCAGTACATTGAGACACAATCGGCGATCTCACAGCAGGGGCCTGGTCGCTGCTACGTGTCAAACATGGCGAGATCGCTGGGGAGGTCGCTGTTGCATCACAAAACCTGTGACATAGCAGCGATCTCGCTATGTGTAATGGGGCCTTAGTCTAACATGGGGTAGATAATGGTTGTGAGATACACAAGATACAGGATAAGCATCTCATTCACATTTGATAGCATACAATGGTAGATCTGAGCTGTCCAACTACAGACAGAAGAACCAGTGCAGCAAGTCTCTGTTGTGTAACATCGGATGGACAACAGATGGTCAAATGGATGACATATAGAGCTCTGTGCTCAAATTCACACATGTATACAAGCCAGGGATGATCTAATTTCAACTAGTCTCTGAAGCTGGAAGACAATGTACCTAGAAATGCAATATTCGTATTTTATTCTATTTATGTTTATAAAAGTTCTTATTTTCAGAGCATTAATTTGCTCTTAAAGGGAACCAACCACCCCCAATGACCCCCCCGGACTATTAATATCGGTCCCTACACACAGCACATACATGTGCTGCAATGATTTTTGCTAAAAAAACTGTTTTGTAAAACTTAAGATAATGCTTTTGAAAGTTTAAACCGAAGGGACGGGTGGGCGTTACTTATCTGTGGCAAAAGCCGAGTAGCAGCTGCCAGTCATCCTCCTGTGTCCCGCAGTAGCAGTTATGGCCAGCCCTTTTCAGCGTCACAGCATGGTGCACGGGCTCGCATGCCCGTGCACACGTCATCAGCTACAGCCGGGAAGCGAGCGCGCGCTCTGACTTCCTGCGCTCGGCTGTGGAAGTCAGAGCGCGCGCTCGCTTCCCGGCTGTAGCTGATGACGTGTGCACGGGCATGCGAGCCCGTGCACCATGCTGTGACGCTGCAAAGGGCTGGCCATAACTGCTACTGCGGGACACAGGAGGATGACTGGCAGCTGCTACTCGGCTTTTGCCACAGATTAGTAACGCCCACCCGTCCCTTCGGTTTAAACTTTCAAAAGCATTATCTTAAGTTTTACAAAACAGTTTTTTTAGCAAAAATCATTGCAGCACATGTATGTGCTGTGTGTAGGGACCGATATTAATAGTCCGGGGGGGTCATTGGGGGTGGTTGGTTCCCTTTAAGGTTGCTTTCACACATTCGAGTAAGCATTATCATGCAAGAGAAACAGTTTTTTTTCAGGTGCCATCCTAGTTCTATTTTTCTCTCTTTTTCTTGACTGAAGAGGTGTACTTGCTTACAAGCCAATAAAAAGAAATCTGGAAGATCACACTTTTATTCATTATTAGCAGTAAGGAACAGAACTTGAAACATTGATGCAAATTAGATGCCGTCTGATTTACATCTGTATTTCATGGATCCCCATTGACTTGTATGACCGATTCTGATCCACACACAGATAAGAATAGATCCTCCTCTGACCCTTACGGATCCCCATTGACTTGTATGACCAAATCTGGTCCACACACAGACAAGAACAGAGCTTCCTCTGACCCTTACGGATCCCCATTGACATGTATGACCAAATCTGGTCCACACACAGACAAGAACAGAGCTTCCTCTGACCCTTCGGATCCCCATTGACTTGTATGACCGAATCTGATCCACACACAAATAAAAAAGAGCTTCCTTTGACCCTCACTGATCTCCATTGACTTGCATTACTGAATCTGATGCATACACAGGTAAGAATTGAGCCTCCTCTGACCCTTACGGATCCCCACTGACTTGTATGACCAAATTTGATCCACACACAGGTAAGAATAGCACCTCCTCTGACTCTCACGGATCCCCATTGACTTGTATGACCAAATCTGATCGACAAACAGGTAAGAATAGAGTTTCCTCTGACCCTCACGGATCCCCATTGGCTTGTATGACCGTTTCTGATCCACACACAATTAAGAATAGATCCTCCTCTGACCCTTACGGATCTCAATCTCGGATATGTGATTTTCAAAATATGTGAATACGCCCATTAAACTCTAGAGGTCTGTGTGCTATCCTATTAAAAAATCAGGCACCACAAGCAGATTTTGTACAGATGTGTAAATGCTGCCTTGGTCTTGCAAGCTCAAAAAACTTGTATTCTTCCACATCATATATTACAACCACAATTAAACAAGAAGTAAATAAATAATAACCACACCGTTAGACAGTGGGAAATACATGGACACCAGTACAACAGAATTGCCAAAAGTAATATCACATAAAAATATCAAGTGTTCTTTTCACAATGACATTAGCTAATGTTATAGCAAGATTCTTTACACTAATAGTCATGCCTGAAACCTTCACACATACTATACACTAACAATGGAGAAGAAATCCTCACTCCTGCTCCACTATAGACACTATAGATCACATAAACATTTGTTAATGTTCTGGATGAAACCCAACAACACATCTATTTGAGAACATGTCAAAGGTGTTTTGGGTGCGGTGGAAAATGCAGCCCACAAATCGCAACACACAATGAATGATGACAGCATTTTATACACGGTTTCATGGTTGTACAGATTTTCCTTTGCAATCATTTCCTCGGTCATAATTTTTCACATCCGACTTTTCCAAATAGGAAGCCAAGGATAAAAATATAAATATAATTGGGAAGCAAGATAAGTTGAGGAAGATCATTAGAGAATTAAAAACAGCTACAGAAGACAAAAGAAGGGTTAGATGCTTAAGGTGTTTTCCCAGAGGGAATAGTAAAAAAAACATAAAGAAAATAACATTTAAAACAAACACCTAAAACCATTCATTAGCAAATGATTCTAATTTTGTCTAAGGAAATAACGGCTGTAGAAACATCAAAATGACTGCTCTCCCAGAAATGTAGGGCCTTTTAGTACCTGTTACGTGCAAAGTAGAAGCTACATCACCGTCCTTCTTATGTAGACCAAGAGGTTATCTTGACCTAACATTAGAGATACCATGATGTCAAGGTAAAAAGTTGATCAGACTGCTGTCCACTCTATCTTTCTGATATAATACTGGAAATACCAGGGTTAATGAGGTAAGAAGAGGCTGCTCACACTGCTCTCTACCTTGTCTATCTCATCTAATATAAGAGATACCGGTAGTGCTGATGAAATAAAAGGTTGCCCACACTGCTGTTCACTCTGTCTTTCTGATATCAGACTAGAGATACAAGAGTTGCAGAATTAAAAAGACGATTCTTACACTGTTGTCCACAATGTCTTTCTGATATAATACTAGAGATAACATGGTACTGATCTAATACTGGAGATATCTGGAATGCTGATGTAAGAAGAGGCTGCTTACACTACTGCTCCCCTATCTGATATAATACCAAGGATGCTGAGGCGTTCACACTGTTGTCCACCTGTCTTTCTGATACATTACTCATTGTACATAGGCTTACATAGTTATCATAAGCACAAGACCTGGTTACACCATTGACAATAATTTTTTTTGTGGTGCAATAAATATAATTTCCCACAATGACCTGGCATTTTGCTCATTTATTAGTGATCAAAAGCCTGTTTAAATAGCATGACAACCGGGAAACAAGCATTTTTAACGCTTCTTCACCATTATTTCGCAGTGTGAAAGTTTATTTAGTTATCTGGCAACATGCTTTCTCTTAATGTTAGACTTTGCTCACAGTAATGACATAACTTGATGTAATAACAGAGGTATAACCACCATGCAGGACTCATGGAATGTTGAAGAACACCTTTCATCAGTTTGTAGAATATATGCAAGAACTAATAGTGCTGTAGACTGCATTGTTTTTTATGCTAAATACATTGGCACCCCCTTAAACTAACAATAGTAATGTATGTAGAGCGTTAGCTCTGGAACATAATTAAAGGGCAATGTCAAACAAATGACTCATGTTTATTGTAATGATTATTTTATCGTATTGATTTTGTATTTTTGTAATTGTACTGAATATGTAATTGTAATGTATATAATTTAGAATGATCATAACAATAATTACCCAGTGTAAAAATATATATGACTAATAATATCATTGTTCTACTGCCTCCTAACAAGATGTCAATTGTCAATTACACATATTACTTCTTGTCCTTAACTCATGTTAAAAACGATCAGCGCTCTAATCTGTTATTACATCTACATGTATGTGTAAAACCATCAACTGAATCATTAGTATTTATATCTGTAACCAAATTTTTGTATGTGCTTGAGTGGGACTTTCTGGTTAACCTTTGGCATCCGGATCACTTACTATCAAATGCTTAGCCTAGCTTAAAAACATTCTAAAATAAGAAATTATTCCAAAACCACGAGTGTACAAATAGCATTGCTTGACGTATAATTTGAAGCTTATTTTAAGATTTATAACTTCTGCAATGTACCCAGATTTCTATTCATAGTATAATTTAGTGTTTACTAACATTCTCCAAGACAGTTTAATGCAGGGCAGACATAAGTCCACATTTATCCGACAATTACTATACATCCAAAGGTATGGATATCTTACCAGTAATATGTTAATAAACCTTAAAACTAAGGGTTTTTGACTACTGACAACTTTCTTAAATTCTATACTCCCCCAAACTAAATTAAAAAAATGCATACTCATCTCCCGTACTGTTTCAGAAATGTTAGCACTGTGTCTTCTGCTGTGTACGTGAAATTATATCATGTGAGCGTGGTAGCCTGTCAACAGCTTATCATGGCCTTCAACCCTCACAGGTCCATCAGATGCAATTATGTATGATGGAGCTCTAGAATCCATCATCAGCCGCCAGTAGGATACAGGCATCAAGTGGCATAAGAATATCATGTGAGCACCAAGACACACAACACCTACATTGTGGAAAGGTACTGGCCTGGGAAGTGAGTATATGGGTTTTTTTTTTTTTGTATTTTACAAGCGGACTATAGTTTTTTAAAATAAGTTGTCTCTTGAAAGGCCCCGTTACACAGTACGAGATCATGAACGATATCGCTTAAACGTAATGGGTTTGGAGTCGTTCAAGCGACATCGTCACTACCTTGTTGCGTGTGACTCTGAGATATGGTTACGATGATCTCAGATTTGAGAACATGTTCTCAAATCAGACGATCCACGATCAGCCAACCTGCTGCATAACGATATCGTTCACGACTTCACCCATTCACATCAGTGAACAAGTATCGTTCGCTGGGTTGTGCGAGCAACACCTGCTCACTACATCGTTGGTGCATCGTCCACAATATCTACATGTGTCACCAACGATGTCAAAATGATGTCCTAATGACCGCATGCCCCTGAGATCGTTATTGATATCGTGTCTACATTGAAGCTTGTAACAGTACCTTTAGAAAGAATAGAAAATGGAACCCTCTAGTAGGAAACCTTTATACTAAACATTAAAGTGAAGAGAATCAAAATCCCATGGAGAAGACCATGAGACTTAAGCCCCTGTCACACTAAGCGAGATTGCTAGCGAGATCGCTGCTGAGTCACAAGTTTTGTGACACAACAACGACCTCAGCAGCAATCTCGCTACGTTTGACACGTAGCAGTGACTGGGCCCCTGCTGGGCAGCGTGCATCACTGTGTTTGACAGGGAGAGTGACAGGTTCCCAACAACCGCCATATTGTTGCTGCGTCGCTGGTGAGATCTGACTGTTTGACATCTCACGAGCGACCACATAGCGACGCACCAGCGATCCTTACCAGGTTGTATCTTTGTCTGGATCGCTGGAGCGTCACCATGTGTGAGGTACCCTTAGTGATAATTGCTTGCAAACAATTACCAATTCACTAGACAAAACAACCGCACTAAAAAACAGCGGATCAGCAAACATCAAGCAGCTTCAACGATGCAGACTGAACAATCAGTTCGCTCAGTGTGTACAGGCTGCCATTCCTCTCAACAGCAAATGTTCTGCTTACAGGATGATGTGATGTCAAGAATGATGATCTTAAGTTCAGCACAAAACATCATTTCACCCACAAAAATTTTGCTTATCGGGTGATCGACAGCCTGTTTACACTGAAAAATTGTCAACGCTGAGATCCATAGACAATATGGAAAGGAGTCTGCTGCTCACAGAACAGCTGCTCAATGGGATAGATGTGGGGGAGGATGGTAGTATGGAGCTGCAGGACCATGAGGTAGCTAGCTGGGTGACAGTTAGAAGGCGGGGTAGAGGGAAGGGTGCCAGGGAGGCTAGCCCTGATCTGGCACACCCCAATAAATTTGCTATGTTGGCAGATGAGGGGGGTGTGAGTTCAGGTACAGCACTGCTGCAGCAGGGCATGACCTCTGAAAGCCAGAGGAGTGGCTGCTCCAGTAAGGGGGAAAACAGGAGAGAAGGACAGGCCAGACAGGTGCTGGTAGTGGGGGACTCAATTATTAGGGGAAGAGATAGGGCAATCTGTCACAAAGACAGGGATCGTCGAACAGTGTGCTGCCTACCTGGCGCTCGAGTCCGGCACATCGCTGATCGGGTTGACAGATTACTGGGAGGGGCTGGTGAGGACCCAGCGGTCATGGTGCACATTGGCACAAATGACAAAGTTAGAGGTAGGTGGAAGGTCCTTAAAGATGATTTCAGGGAATTAGGCTGCAAGCTTAAGGCAAGGACCTCCAAGGTAGTATTCTCTGAAATACTGCCTGTACCACGTGCCACACCAGAGAGGCAAAGGGAGATTAGGGAGATAAATAAGTGGCTCAGGAATTGGTGTAGGAAGGAGGGGTTTGGGTTCCTGGAGAACTGGGCCGACTTCTCTGTTGGCTACAGGTTCTATGCTAGGGACGGGCTGCCCCTCAATGGGGAGGGTGCAGCTGTGCTGGGGGAGAAAATGGCTAGAAGGTTGGAGGAGTGTTTAAACTAGGGATTTGGGGGGAGGGTATTCATTGTATAGGAGGGGAAGATAGTGTAAATAGTAACCTGGGCACAAGTAATAAAATTGGGGGTGGCATGGGGGGTGGGGTTAGAACAGTCAATCTAGTAGGAAGGAATAGAGGTAAAGAGAGATGCATAAAGTGCATGTACACTAATGCCAGAAGCCTCACCAACAAAATGGAGGAATTAGAATTGATTTTGTTGGAAAATAATTATGACATGGTGGGGATTTCGGAGACTTGGCTGGACGAGAGCCATGACTGGGCTGTTAATTTACAGGGCTATTGTCTGTTCAGAAATGACCGTACAAATAGGCGAGGAGGTGTATGTTTATACGTAAAATCATCCTTAAAACCCATCCTGCGTGATAATATAGGTGAATCTAATGGAAATGTAGAGTCCCTGTGGGTGGAGATAAGGGGAGGGGGACAAAATAATAAATTACTGATAGGGGTTTGTTATAAGTCCCCAACAATAATGGAAGTGGAGGAGAATATCCTCATAAAGCAAATAGATGAAGCAGCGACTCAGGGAGAAGTCATTATTATGGGGGACTTCAACTACCCTGAAATACATTGGGGATCAGAAACCTGCAGTTCCAGCAAAGGTAATAAGTTTTTGAAAACTATGAGAGACAATTACCTTTCACAACTGGTTCAGGACCCAACAAGAAGGGGGGCACTGCTGGACCTAATATTAACCAACAGGCCGGACCGCATATCAAATATATGGGTTGGAGGTCACTTGGGTAATAGTGATCATAACTTAATAAGCTTTCAAGTATCCTTTACTAAGACGTGTAGTAGAGGGGCTACAAGGACACTAAACTTCAGGAAGGCAAATTTCCAACGGTTGAGAGATGATCTTAGTGCAATAAATTGGGACGATATCTCAGACATAAAAGTACACAACACAAATGGGAGATGTTTATTAGCATCCTGAATAGGACCTGTGCACAATATATACCCTATGGGAATAAGCATGCTAGAAATAGGAGGAAACCACTATGGCTAAATAAAGCGGTAAGAAGTGCAATATGTGACAAAAAGAAAGCATTTAGGGAATTAAAGCAAGTAGGTAGTGATGAAGCATTATTAAATAAATACAGAAAATTAAATAACATTTGTAAAAAGCAAATCAAGGCAGCAAAGATTGAGACAGAGAGACTCATTGCCAGAGAAAGTAAAAAGAATCCCAAAATATTTTTTAACTACATAAATAGTAAGAAACTAAAAAATGATGGTGTTGGCCCCTTTAAAAATAGTCTGGGTGAAATGGTGGATGAGGATGAGGAAAAAGCCAATATGCTAAATGACTTTTTTTCAACAGTATTTACACTAGAAAATCCTATTCCTGTCAAACTAATCTGATAAGCTTCTATGAAGAAGTAAGTTCTGGACTGGACCAAGGAAATGCAGTGGATGTGGTGTATATGGACTTTTCAAAAGCTTTTGATACGGTGCCACACAAAAGGTTGATACATAAAATGAGGGCAATGGGGATAGGGGAAAATATGTGTAAGTGGGTTAAGAACTGGCTTAGTGATAGGAAACAAAGGGTGGTTATTAATGGAACACACTCAGAATGGGTCACAGTTAACAGTGGGGTACCACAGGGGTCAGTGTTGGGCCCACTTCTATTTAATATATTTATTAATGACCTTGTAGGGGGCATACGGAGTAGAATCTCAATATTTGCAGATGACACTAAACTCTGCAGGCTAATCAATACAGAGGAGGACAATTTTATATTACAGGAGGATTTATGTAAACTAGAAGCTTGGGCTGCTAAATGGCAAATACGCTTTAATGGGGATAAATGTAAAGTCATGCACTTGGGCAGAGGAAACAAAAGGTATAATTATGTGCTTAATTGTAAAACACTGGGCAAAACTGTCACTGAAAAAGACCTGGGTGTATGGGTAGATGACAAACTCACATTTTGTGGCCAGTGTCAGGCAGCTGCTGCAAAGGCAAATAAAATAATGGGATGCATTAAAAGAGGCATAGATGCTCATGAGGAGAACATAATTTTACCTCTATACAAGTCACTAGTGCGACCACACTTAGAATACTGTGTACAATTCTGGTCTCCGGTGTATAAGAAAGACATAGCTGAACTAGAGCGGGTCCAGAGAAGAGCGACAAAAGTCATTAGAGGACTAAGGGGTCTGCAATACCAAGACAGGTTATTAAACTTGGGGTCTTGGAAAAACGAAGGCTTAGGGGTGATCTTATAATAATGTATAAATATATGAAGGGACAGTACAGAGAACTTTCTAATGATCTCTTTACTCTTAGGCCTGAGACTGGGACAAGGGGGCATCCTCTATGTCTGGAGGAAAAAAGGTTTAATCATAATCACAGACGCGGATTCTTTACTGTAAGAGCAGTGAGACTATGGAACTCTCTACCACATGCTGTTGTAATGAGTGAGTCACTACTAACATTTAAGAAGGGCCTGGATGCCTTTCTTGAAAACTATAATATTATCAGTTATACATACTAGATTCTTTGATAGGGCGTTGATCCAGGGAATTAGTCTGATTGCCGTATCTGGAGTCAGGAAGGAATTTTTTCCCCCAATGTGGAGCTTAGTGTTGCCACATGGGTTTTTTTTTGCCTTCCTCTGGATCAACATGTTAGGCTATGGGTTGAACTAGATGGACTTAAAGTCTTCCTTCAACCTTAAAAACTATGTTACTATGTTACTATGAAGCAAGCATTCCTAGGGTGATCTTTCAGTGTAAATGCATCTTCTCAGATTTGTCAATTTCAGATTTTATACCCCAAGAATCTTTCCCAGTCTAGAACCTTTAGTCATGTATTATTTCTCTATTATGCAATAGTTGTGAAATTGTGAAATAAGCACATGGGTTTTTGGTGACGGGATACCCTAAGCTTATGTCTCTTACTCATTGAGCCCTGATGTCCTTGCAGTTCTACAGCCAGTGCAATTTTTCTCATTTAATTTTCTGTTTTAAAGTTGCATTCACAAAGATCTCATATCGTGATTAGAGTCAGTGACTGGAAATACTCTATTAGCAGTAAAGCTAGTCATACACCTTAGATGGCTGTGATACCCTACTTTTAATGTTTTTTCAATAGGGACATGGTGGAGGCTTATTTTCTGTGGGGACAAAAGGATCGGGCATGTAGATTCACACTACCCAATTATTGCCTCATCAGGAAACAACCAATAAATATTAGATGACCAGCAGTCCCACTTGTATGGGATTTGTAAGAGTATGTGAGAGATTGTAGTTGTAGAGGTTTTTGAAGCAAAAATACAAGACATACATATGAATAGGGTCTGTAAAATACAAATATAAGAAAAACGTGTAAAGTTTTAAAAGGAGTGATCAAACAAAAAAAGACTAATTTTTACAAAAAAAAAACCTTTAAAAGTGCATACAAATCAGGTGAAAAAATCCTCACAGGCTGATTTATTTCAAATCCACACAGCTTCATTAATCATTGGAAAGTATTCAACTAAATGTGATCATACAAATAAGAGGAATCTCAATCCAAGAATTTTGATGGGAATGGCTGACCATGTAAATAGGATCCTGACTCTCATCTGACAAAAGATGTCAAAGTAGGGTAGGTATGTAGGATTTAAACAAGTTTGATCCTTTTGTTCTCACAAAAGGTATGTAGTTAGAGAGGTCTAAGACTAGGGCAACACTTGGGAGCCTGCATCCGTCTACTGGATCCGTTAAAGGATCCGTTTTTTAAGTTGTAATTTTTGAGCCATTGTTACCGCATGCGTTAACCTATATGTACCATACGTTAACGCATATGTTTCCCATAGACCCCCATGTTAAAAAGACGCATGCATTTTTCACAAATCACCAAAAAACGTTGCAGACCCTATTAAAAACGGATTTCTCAAAAACACAATGCATTAAACGGATGGCACTTTTGCAATGCATTTTTTGCATTGGGGTCTATGGGTGCATTAACGGATGTGTTTTTACACATTTCCACATGTCAAAAATGGATCCACTAGCAGGATTGCAGACACAAGTGTGGTCCTGGCCTAAGGCTATGTTACCACAATGGAATTGTAGTGTGAAACAGACTTGGTTACAGATTGCAGATGGCCTATTTTGCACTATAATTTGGGCACCATGGTGAGTAACACTTTCTATGCTTCAGTAATGCTTCTAGCACATGCAACTGTAGCCTCAGTAACAAATGGACAGAAATGATAAAAAGTGCAGTGTAAAACATAAAATTTGTACAGTTGTTTTTCTAAGAGTCAAAAGAGTCAACTGAATGATATTTTTCAGTAGCACTGGAGTAGCAGGAGTCGCCTACTAAGATTAAGAAGAATTTGTATACTTAAGAGAGAGAGAGACTCTCTGATGACATGAACATGGCATACATTAAATTGCTACCAAAAGGGAAGAAAGAAAGGTAGAATCCTTCGGGTACAGGCCCATCTCACTGATCAACCAGGATCTTAAACTCTATCTAAAATCTTGGCTGATTCCCTTTGGCCCTGATCCTTCCGAGAATAATCTCCAGTCACCAGACAGGCTTTGTTAAAGGTAGATCGCATTACTAATGTGACGAAGGCACTATTGATCATGGATGTAGTGAGGAGTAGGAAGTTGGGGACCCAGGAAAACCCAGCCATGATTACATTGGACCCTGTAAAGGCATATGATAATGTACGGTGGCCATGGCTGGAAATAGTGCTAGACAAGATTGGCATAACAGGGGCATTTCAAGATTTTCTTTCTATACTGTATTTAAATCCACGAGCAAAGGTGTATACACCAGGTTTTCTCTCAGATGCCTTTAAATTGAGCACAGGAACACGACAGGGTTGCCCGCTGTCGCCGTTATTGTTTAATTTGGTGATCGAGCCATTAGCTAGATTTCTCAATGCCCGAGGCACTTACGAGGGGATCAGAGTAGAACAAAAGGAGGTCAAGTCAGCATTGTTTGCTGATGATGTTGTCCTGTTCATGAATAATCTGAAGAGAGATTTACCGACCCTGTTAAAGAACATAGACCTATTTGAATCATTCTTGGGATTTAGATTGAACAGGACAAAATGTGAAATACTCATGTTAGGGGGTGACGATAGTTTAATGGGTATCACGAAAGCCAAAACTTCTCTAAAATATCTAGGTCTGCATATTGGTAGAACGCCGGGCTTGGTCTACTAGTTGAATTACAAACCCCTTATAGAGAAAATTGAGAAAGGATTGAAGAACTGGGCAAGGTTGCTGTTGACAATATTGGGGAGGTGTCATTTACTGAAAATGGTGAGCTTCGCCAGACTATTATATCCCATGCAGACTATTTCCCTTCTGATTAAGCATGAGGATTGTAACAGAATAAACAAAGCATTTGCGAAGTTCATATGGTGTGGGAAAAAGTCGAGATTGCAAACCAGAACGCTGATGATACCTAAAAATGGGGGGGCGTAGGCCTGCCAAATCTAAGAGGATACAATCTAGCATACCTATTAAGACACATGATAAGACTGGGTTAAAGGCACAACAAGATACTCAGACTGTGCTCTGGAAACTGAGTTTTGTAAACCATGGGACAAGGTCTCACTTTTGCATGCATCACTGGTAGGCATCCCCGAAACTATTAAAAATTCTCTAATCTTTAAAGACACACTCATGGCATGGAAGGCAGTACGGAAAAAACTTAAGTTATCTTGGAAGGTGCTAAATACCTAAATTCATGGGCACATACTGATTTTGTATTAGGGCAGGAGAACGCACTGTTTTCAAAATGGAGACAACAAGGGGTGAAGACAATGGGCGACTTGATCCACCAGTTAGAAAACAGATGGATGACGGGAGCAGAAGTGTTAGGACGCTATGACCTTGAAAAATATCAACTTTTACAATACAATCAACTACGCTTTCATGTGATGCAAAATCTCTTAGACGTTTCAGGAGAGGCAAGGAACAATGACGTTGATTTAATCAACAGGGTTATAGGAGACATTAAAGTATCAAATATATACAGTCAGACTAGAGAGAGTCTATTGCCCTCAGGGTCAGGCAAACTTTTTACTCCATGGTACGATATCTCCAAGCAGAAGATACAGTAGAGAATATCCTTAAAGAATGTCCTAAATGTAATAATGAGAAAACAGATATGATACATGGCCTGTGGAAGTGTCCAGCTACGCAGGACTTTTGGAAGGTAGTACAGAGATTCACTAACGAGTCCTGTGGGGTCAAGGTGGATCTTGATCCTGTTGTGTTGGATCTTTTATTATACCGAGGGCAAAAGAGAGGTGAGAGGACTGCCGAAGTTATTTCATATAGTGCCTCTGCTGGCAAAACGTCTCATACTTCGAAACAGGCTGACACATTCGTTACCAGATGAGAATGATCTGTTAGTAGGCCTGTGAAAGGCCATGTTTATTGACCAAAGAGAAGCAGAAAGAAATAAGGACAAATGGACAGATACATTCATGGGGAAATGGAGGTCATTAATTGAAACCAAACTGAATAGGGATGAGACTGAACAAACAATTAGACCATTTGTAAATTCTAACTGGTATCTTATGGAAGATATTGGAAGTAGCCTAGGCCAACTGAAACTATAAATCTATACTTCTGTGCACGGTGATGACCATAATCACCAGACAACTCGACGTATTAAGGGACTACATAAAAATAAGAGCTATTAAAATGCGCTTAAAGTGCTTGTGCATGTTTATGTTTACTATACTGATGTACTGTAAAGTTATGTTATGATATATGGATCTAATTGTATGTATGTGGAAAACTTAATAAAAAAGAGGATTAAAAAAAAAAGAATTTGTAGGACACTGGGAATGGCCAAATTGGAAAATGAAAGGAGGAAACATTTTGTGACACCTCCGACCTGCAACATAGATGGTGAATCCAGTGTTTCATCTAAATTACCGTTCAGAGGGTCACAACAATGTGTCAACTAAATCTCATGAGTCAGAGGAGCATAGTATCTGGAAAGCAAGTGACAGCCTCACCTGAAAAACTGGACAGCTCTCTTCTGAGAAGAGTGATATATCCTACAGCACCATGTTACTGGGGGATTTATTCCTAAAGCATATCACATTACCATCTTTCTTCTATTGCCCAGCAGCAGTAGTTAACTTTGTATTTTTTTCTAAAGTTTTAAATGTTGAAAAGAAAAAAGTTCCACGGTAACTGAATGTGCTAAATAGTGGAGTGTAAAAGATTGCAGTTTCTGTAAAACTTGCCAAACTGAGAGAGATTTGTTAGCAAGACCTTCTCACTTCTTCTCCTTTTTTGACAGGCTAAGCTTCACGCGCTGATGTCAGCAAGCACAACTTGGAAGAAAGGTGTGTAAAAGCATCCAAGGTGTGCTACCGCACTCTGCATCTATTACCCTTGTGTGCAACTTTGTGTATTTCAAGGTGTAAATTGGCTCAGCCTTTAGCTAATACAAAGTCAGCGTCAGCATAGTAACAGCATGTAAAAAAAGGAAAAGAAGATAAAGACAATGCTACCGCAGCATGGAGACTATAGAAACAATAGATGAAACCATCAAGTCTAAGAGATAGTTATTATTTTAAACAAAAGCATACCTAGAAAAAAAAAGCCTCAAGAGGTTGTCTGAAGGCTGAAGAAGCTTCATTTTACATACCTATTTAATTACCCAATTTAAACTCATTTCTAATATAGGTGTGTTAAAAAATTCCCTATCTTTCCATGACCTGACTACACTATCTAACTACTTTTTCCAACTTCATGTCTGATGACAAGTTTGAGAATCCAAGTGCATCCTGGGATACTGAATGTGTCATCAGGGGACAGAGGATGCGGCCACTGTCACAGCCTCTGCCCCATCCCTGAAATGAAGCATCATCAGTGACGCTCGTTTCAGGGGCTCCTGTGTCTCTGCTGTATCCCTACCTGCTCATTGCATTGTGCAACCTGCTGTCGGCTCAGATCAGTAAAGCTCACAGAGCAGTGAGCACTATCAGTGTGCTCAGAGTACCTGGCAGTGTGCAGAGATGCGCCACCACCATTCATGTCTACGAACACCTGGGATATGTACAGCGCAGGGCAGCAAAGTATAAGTAAATCTTATTTTCTTCTTTTTAATATAGAGAAAGTCTGTACAGTAAAAACAGTTTAACCTAGAAATCTCCTTATAATATGTGAATTCTGGACATATTCTGGGCATATTTTATATGGGCAAAATAACCTTTGAGAAGGCGAGACTGTTCTTAAGATAATATCTTACAAAGCCTTTCAACCTTTATGTTATTCTCCATTTCATTCTTAGTTTTCAGACAGTGGCTTACGTTGCATTTACACTGCAAAATTATGCTGAACAAGCATTTATAGGAACACTTGTTTCACTATAATCTTAGGGTAAGTGCACACTTACCCGGCGGTTTGGTCGGCGGCAGCTGGCGGAACTCGCCAGGAAGCTCCGGCGCCGTCCACCGGCTTCCTGGCGGGTATGTGCGCCGTGAGCCGGGCGGTAGCCGGCGGATGCACAGCGTGTTCTCGGCGGCGAATCTGCAGCGGCTGGAAGCAGCACATGATTCTGCTTGCAGCCGCTGCAGAACCGCCGTTTTTTAGAACATGATCATTCTTTGCTAACCCGCTGGGAAACCTGCGGGTTAGCAACGGATGACGCTGTGTAACCGCCGGTGTGTGCACTGCCTTGGGCGGTTTACATTAGTTTTAATGTTAATCCAAACACCGGTTTGGATTAACATAAATTTAAATAAAACTAATGTAAACAAAACGGCGGTTTACACAGGTAAACCAGCCGAAAACCCGCCCAGTGCGCACATAGCCTTACAGCCTTATCACCTAATAAAGGAGAAAAACGCTAGTTCATCGGCTGAGATGATCTTTTGGGTTTAAAAAAAACAGGACTCACCCTGCTGAGACAAGGCAGCCTATGCCACTGAAGGATCTGTTACTACAAACAGAAGTCAAGTTTCTCTAAGGACTTCTGAATAAAGAATATTGCGCTACTCTCGTCTGCAAAATGCAGGACCTTGATGAACCCATTTTAGTTCATTTAAATAAAAAGCATACAATAACAGATTAAGCAAATGGTTCACGATCATCATATCTGTCAGGACCTTCATGGCATTTATCTGTAGCAGAAGAAATTACACTGTGCTTGGGAAAAGAAACCCCTTTAACTTTCCATCTAAGATTCCATTACTTTGACAGCGAGAATGCTGTACTATTTATGTCAAAAGTTACAAAACAACTTAGTACGAATCTGAACATAGCCATAGTCTTCATTATGTTACACAGCATCATGCACTTATTATTTACTGCAACCTTTACTCAAAATATATTAATGGGGTTATCCAGTCTAAATCCATAAGTCTGCAGTCACCCTAGGTGACTTCAGACTTATGAACAATTACATTTCACGCACTGCATGGTGTGAGGATTCTCCAGTTTCAGAGCTGGGTACAGCTGTCACAGCGATGTGCATACTTTCAGCCACACTCCAATACTCAAGCATATTGACTGAGACCGTGCCGGAGTATTGGATTCGGGCCGGAAATATGCATATAAGATACTCATGACCAAGTAACCACCATTCACGGCTTTGACATTGGAGAATCCTCAAAGCGCACAGTTCATGATGTGAGGATTCACAAGTCTGCAGCCACATAGTGACACAGAGTGACTGCAGACTTGTGGATTTAGACCGGACAACCCTTTTAACCCCTTCTCGACATATGACGTACATGTACGTCATGATTCGGCTCCCTCACTTTGATGTGAGCTACGGCGGTGAGCTCACATCATTCCCCCAACATCTCAGCTGATCTCATCAGCTGAGATGTGGGGCTAACAGTACCAATCGTATCTGTGATCCGATCGGTGCTGTTAATTCTTTGGATTGCGCCGTTATTCACTGACAACGCGATCCAAAAGTGCTGAGGCGGGGACCGTGCCGTTCTCCACCGAGATTGGAGATTCCGCAATAAGGATCTCTGTACATCACCTCATAGTTTGGGGTGCTGCAGTGACCCCGGATGCTATCAGGGATTACTACCTGTGAGTGGTTAGCAAGAGCTGCCAACCACACACAGTAATCATTTGCGCTATGTCCCGATGTCCTGCAGCTCATCGGGACATAGCACAAGTGAATGGACTGTGCAGCAGTCTGGCGCCTTAAGGGGCAGTGTAAAATAAGAAATAAATTAAAAAATAAAGTTTTTAAAAATATGAAAAAAAACACAAAAGTTCAAATCACCCCCTTTTGCCCAATTCAAATAAAAGTATTAAACAAAATAATAAAAATACACATATTTGGTATCACTGCATTCAGAAATGCCCGATCTATCAATATATTAGGGTGATTTCACATCTGCGTTTTTCGTAATTCGCAGCAGATGCGGTGAAAAAACCGCATCTGCCGCGTTTACCGCATAACCGTTCCACTTGCGGCGCGGTTGCGGTTTTTTCTATGCAAAGTATAGGCATACTTGCGGCAGGTGCGGCAAGTGCGGTTTTGCACTTGCGGCAGGTGCGGCCGCGAAAAAAACCGCAGTAAGCCGCGGTTTTTTTCGCGGCCGCACCTGCCGCAAGTGCAAAACCGCACTTGCCGCACCTGCCGCAAGTATGCCTATACTTTGCATAGAAAAAACCGCAACCGCGCCGCAAGTGGAACGGTTATGCGGTAAACGCGGCAGATGCGGTTTTTTCACCGCATCTGCCGCGAATTACGAAAAACGCAGATGTGAAAGCACCCTAAAATCAATTAATCAGAGCCATAAACTGCGTAACAGACAAAAAGTCCAAACTCCAACATTACGTTATTTTGGTCACTGCAACATTGTAATAAAATGTAATAACAGGCGATCAAAACATCGCATGTATGCTGCATTCAGGGAAGGGATACCCCATGGCTCTAGCCCCCTGTACCATGACAAATACACTTTATAAAGCTTACAGATAAGTAGTCTAATGGGTGGGGTCTTATTAACAGGTCGTTGGCACTGGCACAGTCCTCCCTCCTCCTCCGTGTATACAGTTGTGGCCAAAAGTATTGACACCCCTGCAATTCTGTCAGATAATACTCAGTTTCTTCCTGAAAATGATTGCAATCACAAATTCTTTGATATTATTATCTTCATTTAATTTGTCTTCAATGAAAAAACACAAAAGAGAATGAAGCAAAAAGCAAAACATTGATCATTTCACATGTATGTAAATCCAAACTGAATATGCACTGCTCCTCATGCCCATAGTTCCACTCCCCATGTACTGTTCCCCATGCCCATAATCCAATGCCCATAATCCTGCTCCCCATGCACTGCTCCCAATGCCCATAATCCTGCTTCCTATGCCCATAATCCCACCCATTTCTTGGTGCTGGCATGAGTGATAGTAAAAACTTCACCCTCTACCTAGACATTTTAATCATCTACCCTCCTTCCACCCACCCAAAGCAGCAATGAGTTGAATCTGTGGACCTATTGATACGGATAAAAGTATTTAATAATTTCAATTGACTGGCCTCGTTCTGAGTCTTATGAATATATGGGGACATTATTACCATGATCTTCTTCAGACTTTAGCCCTAATTTAACCAGTACATGTTAAATATTGCATTGATTTAAGCATATATTTACTTGAAATTGCATTCTCTTTTTTTATATCTTTGTCTCCTAATGTGTTGTCCTAATTTATGTTTTATGGTGTTTTCTTTGCTACCTACCCCCAATCGCTGCTGTGTGATATTGTTCTGTTTCTAGTTCTCTATTCAAGTATACAAATACAGTTGTGGCCAAAAGTATTGACACCCCTGCAATTTTGACGGATAATACTCAGTTTCTTCCTGAAAATGATTGCAATCACAAATTCTTTGGTATTATTATCTTCATTTAATTTGTCTTAAATGAATAAACACAAAAGAGAATGAAGCAAAAAGCAAAACATTGATCATTTCACACAAAACTCCAAAAATGGGCCAGACAAAAGTATTGGCATCCTCAGCCTAATACTTGGTTGCACAACCTTTAGCCAAAATAACTGCAATCAACCGCTTCCGGTAACCATCAATGAGTTTCTCACAATGCTCTGCTGGAATTTTAGACCATTCTTCTTTGGCAAACTGCTCCAGGTCCCTGATATTTGAAGGGTGCCTTCTCCAAACTGCCATTTTTAGATCTCTCCACAGGTGTTCTATGGGATTCAGGTCTGGACTCATTGCTGGCCATCTTAGAAGTCTCCAGTGCTTTCTCTCAAACCATATTCTAGTGCTTTTTGAAGTGTGTTTTGGGTCATTGTCCTGCTGGAAGACCCATGACCTCTGAGGGAGAACCAGCTTTCTCACACTGGGCCCTACATTATGTAAACTCTATGTTGATGCCTTTGCCCAAAAAGCTCTACTTTTACAGAGGTTGAGTCAGTGACCACTGAAGAAAGTGTTTTACTGAAACGCGTCTGACAACGGGCTTCGGCCTCAGGATGCTTTTATTCATGTTGTGAGTTTTGCCGAAATAAAGTTTCTTATCATTGGATACGGGTACCAGCTTCTACTTTCCCTTGGTTCATCAATGATAGCCTACATATATGTTTGTGTTTGTCATGTAACTAATGTCCTAATTCATGCAGAGCGAATTGTACATGTTCGGTGGAGGTCCACACGGGACAGATACGTGAGGGATTTTAAAGATCAGGAGAAATATAAAAGTGGTTCTGCCCCTCACCCACCCTGACTGTACAAACTCTTTGATCAGTTGATGTTTTTGCAGAAAACCGTCGAAGGGCGGATGTAAGTGCCCATACATTTTGATGTTTCATACTGTTTTGCCTAAGAACATTTGAAGTATATGTGTCTTGTTTTTTTTTTTTTCAACAAACAGGACATTCAGCAGTACGCCGGCCGTGCATCTGGATGTGGTGCAAAGTGGCAGGGACAGGCCCAGAACCAGGGACCAAGGAGATGACATGTTGCCGTCTGAAAATACCCAACCTGAGACATAGACCACACGGTCAGAAGGAACGATCACCACTGGTGCCCCGATCCCCTGTCTTCCCGACCTCGGGTCACCCGGCCTAGACGCCGGACAGTGCAGAAGGAGGACACCGACATGCTGATACTGGATGGCCTACATCGGCTGCAGGATGCTTTGCGGATTCAGAATAGTGGCCTGCAGAGGAAAATTGATGACATGAGACACAGAGACTCCATCCAGGCCAGCAATGAATGGCAACAGCTGATGTCGTCTTTTGTGCTGGCCCTGTCCACCATGCATCCTCAGTACAAATTTCAGTTCGGAGAGGAGGTGAACACACTCATAGCAAAATATTGCCAGAAAACTCCCGTAAACATCACGATTGTTTGTGATGATCAATCGCCTGAGGTAGAGTAGTATCCACCTCAAGTTTTTTTTGTTTGATAATGTTATGTCTCCGGTGGGAATGCTTAGGTACTTGGCCATATTTTTTACCATTTACCTTAACATTGGTATTTTGAATTCATACATGGCAGAAACCATGCTTTGGGCAGACGTTAGACGTTATAGTACCTCTTAGTTTGTCGGCCAACAATGGACCTAGTTACTTTCACAATGTAAATAAAACAAGTTTTTAGTTGTTTGAAATCTGTGTTTGTGGTTTGTCAGCATGACCAATTCTCTACCCAGGTAATCTCATCCTTGTTGTATTTATCTCTGGCTATATAAGGTGCACACTGTTTGTAATATGCACACAATACAAGTGTGGTGTTAAGGTGTGTCTGTGGCGAATTGGCCACTGTCACTATACATACATAACAACTGCAAGCTTGCTGTGTTACATTACAGGGCTGACATTGTGTGTGAGAGAGCTATGTGACAATTGTGTGGCCTCTATATATATGCTTGCAAAACCATCAACCCGGGGATTTGTTTGTTGGTGAGGCTTGGGGAATATACCAAGGACACATGGATCGATGCCATGGCAAGCCACAATTGCCCTTGGAAGGAGCCATATGTCAACTCATTGATGAGTACCATGATGCTGTGACTGTTGTAACCATGTTATCTTTAAGCGGTCAACATGTACCCTGCATGGTGTGGGAGATGTTTAAACTCCAGGCCAAAACATTATGTTGCTGATAATAAACACAACCAAACACTTTGTTTCTGTATTTTAAAAAAATGGTAAAGGTTTAAATAACAGGTTAGGCAACCACAAATATATAACAATGACAGGTGAAAAAACTGTGCAGATGACAAAACAAAAAAGGCAGCAGAAATCACCTTGCCCCATCCCAACCTCGGCATCTGATCTACGTCACCCTGAAAGTATCCAACCAATTGATTTCCACTTCCATGCATGCAACAGAAGAATGAACATTCGCATCTTGGAGCCCGATGAGTGTTAAATCCCATTCATAGGAGTCCACTATGAGGGGGTCATGCCAGCAGACAAAAGTATGTAAGCAGACACATGCCTTCACGACACTATCCATGTTGTGGGGTTGCAACTGAATGCATGAGAGGAGCACACGGCTCTTTGACGCAAGAGTCCAAACAGCACTACTCATATTGGCGTGCCCGACTTAACTGAGTATTGAAGTTACGCCGGGTCTGGGTAAGGGTGTGGCTGGCATAAGGCTTCATGAGGTTCATGGACAGCTGGAAAGCCTCATCTGCTCCAAGAACATAGCGGAAACTGGGCACCATTGTTCCAGGTAAAGGGCATGGTGGAGGGATATTGACACTGTTATGATATAGGGCTTTCACTATGTTGCAGTCTTTGAAGACACTTGAGTCGTTTGTGTGCCCATACGCCCCAATGTCCACAACAACAAATCTCCTTTGGGCATCGGCAATGGCCATTAATAGAAAACAACTTCTTATAATTTAAGAAGTTGGTGCCACTATTTGGGAGCTTGCGTATCCGTATATGCTTGCCATCAAGGGCACGAATACAGGTGGGGAACTGAGACACCTGGAGAAAATGGTTGGCATTTTGCAGCCACATTTCAAGGGCGGGTGGGGGCAAGACCAGGGGCTGCAATTTTGCCTATATCACATCACATGTCTCAGGCATGATGCCGCAGATGGTGGAGCGTCCAATCCTGAACTGGTAGTGTAATGACGCATAACTTTCCCAGGTTGCCAAGTACCTGCAATGATAATGGTCCCAAAGTTAACAATGGACACACACACATGACATGACGTACTGTTGAGGCATGAAAACATAACATGTGTACAGTGTGTGTGCTGGTAAAAAGGTAAATGAGCAAACCAAACTTACCTCAGGGTCATTACCAATCTCTCTGCTGGGGACATGGCTGGCTGACACCTTGTATCCTGGCGACAGATGTCTTCTTCAACCAGGCCAAGGAGCACATCAAATGTGGAAACTGACATCCTCAGGAATTGCTGGAATTTCAGCAGGAAAGCCCTCAACTGCTGGTAGTGGACATGGAATGAGCCGTATTGGGGTCGCAGAAAAATTGACTTCATGGACCCACAGCCGACTACGTATGGTATGTCGCAACTGCCGCCGACATAACACTAGGTAGCAAAGCTCCACCAACAGTGTGCCATCCATGATGCACGCAGAGCCACACACGTCACACAAAATGCCTTATGGCAACACCCCCAATGATCAGGGCCTTTTTTTTTGGCTGAGGGGTGTGGCTAGCCAAATAAAATTAAAAAAAAACTTTAAAAAGGGTCCAAAAAGCTAGTCTATATGTTAACGCATCCATTTACGCATGGCACATATGTATACCACACGTTAACGCATGCTTTATTTTTGGCACCAAAACATGGCACAAAATGCATCAAAACGCAAGCCAAAATAACGCATCATGTAATGCATCCGTCAAACGGATGCAACCTCCTAAGTGTGACCCTAGCCTAAGGGTAGAGAAATGATTTATTGCACGTAATTAACTAATAAAGTCTGTCAGACGAAATGTGTGCATGATCACTACAATTACACAATTCAACCACAGTGCAAAGCAATGAGATCACCATTTTCCAGGAAATCAGTCAAGGCCCGACTAAGCAGAATGCACAGTGCCTTTAGAAAAAGCCTGTCACAATTTATCACAAACTACGTCACTACAATGATAGAATCTCCTGCGGCCGTCCTATAAACCAGCAATACAGGTTTATCCACCAATAGTGTCTGCCGTTTCCTGTTGTGTTACATTGCTGCCTTTGTGAACAATTCTTAAAGAAATCTTTGGGTAAAATATAAAATATTTAGAAAGCCTTAGAAACACTGTAGGGGATTTCTTTGATTTCTAAACATGTGGCAGAAGTAGAAAATGGGTTGCTAAAATAAGTGAAAAAAGTAATGTTATCTCTTTAATCCCCTGAGGCTCAAGTATGAAGCTTCAGACCCCAGTCTCTTACTTCCTACAATGAATACTATTTACATAGGCTGAACACCATTCAAGTGACCACTGCAGCCAATCACTCACCTATTTGTCACATATTTGTCAATGTAAGGCCCCTTTTGGTAATCGCTGATCGCGACAGTTGCGGTGAAAAAAACGCAAATGCTGCAGTTACCGCATAACAGACGCACTTGCGGTTCACTTGCGGCAAGCCCCATGCAATGTCTATGGGGCTTGCGGTAAGTGTGCGGCAGGTGCGGCAAGTGCAGTTTCGGCACTTGCGGCGATACGGCCACGAAAAAAAAGTGGCTGTCCGCGTTTTTTTTTTCGTTACCGCATCTGCCGCAATCCCCATAGACATAGCATGGGACTTGCCACAAGTGAACCGCAAGTGCGTCTGTTATGCAGTAACCGCAGCAGTTGCGTTTTTTTCACCGCAACTGTCGCGATCAGCGATTATCGCTGATGTGAAAGGGGCCTAACACATTTCTTGCTCTTGGCTAGTTTCATCTTTTTAATCCTGGAAAGCACCAGGTAAAATTAATTCTCATAGTTAAAGGTGTAAGTGTGAGTGAAGAAACTAGTCGCTGATCTCCAAAAGGAAATCTCCACTTTGCTTTGGTTCACCTCTTGAACTATTTGTTTTGTGTATTCCGGCTTTAGCTTGACAAATACCTTCAGGGTTGCTTGGCAAGTCAGGGGACTTAGGGAGATACTCGGGCATCGCTATGTGCGTCAGACTAGGACATTCCACCTTATAAAAAGTATGTAACAACTCACAAAGCCAGAGGACAGAAAGCAAATAAGTCATGTCAGACCTACCGGAACAAATGTGCAGTGTTTTCACAGGGTGCCTATAATGAACAATATTCAGTATTTCTTAATGTGAGTATGTGCAATACTGGAACGTCAACATAAACAAAAGCAACACAAGAGAGACATGTGAACGCCCATTGACCTTACACCTTGATATTGTTCTAACCTTCCATGCAACATAGTCATGGGGAAAGATAATTGTATTTACTAACAAACATAAATGTAGAGGCTCAACGTGTGCAGGGTTCATAGGAATAACCAGCAACAATAAGAACGCTTCATCAATAAGTTGCTATGTTATAACGAAATAGCTGGTTCTTTAGTTAGGCTAGGGTCACATTTCGGCTCAGTTTTGGAAACCTGATCCGGTTTTGAGCTTTCAAAAAAACGGATGTGTAATCCTGAGCAATGCGGTTACCGTATACTTTGCTCATCCCTGATAAGCAAAGTGTTAAATGTGTATTAAAACATTAATTATTAATATTAGCTGTGGGCAACATGTCTCTAGGGGGTGCCCCCCCCCAGAGGCATGCTGTCCACTCCACTCAGCATGTTAGGGGTTAAGAAGGCATTTACAGTAAGGCGGCTATTGTCGGCTTTGTAGAAATGTATGAATGAAGTTGCGGCTCCCCTGACAGTAGAGCAGATACTGTACTTAATGTACGTATAGTATCTGCCGCTAACCGAGGTCCTGTAACCATTAATATTAGGTCTATGGCAGCGCACATGCTGTCCACATAGGTGGCCATGTGAGGGGTTAATGTGGGCATTGTCGGCATTTTCAATTTTATGAATGAACCCGGCGGCTCAGCGCTGTGTAGTAGATACAGTACGTAATTTACGTAGTGTATGAGCCTCTAGCCTTGGTCCTGAAAGCATTAACATTAGGTCTATGGCGATGCGCTGCCCATAGAGCTAATGTTAATGCTTTCAGGACCAAGGCTAGTGGCTCATACACTACGTACATTACGTACTGTATGCCATACACAGTGAGGAGGCGCCGGGTTCATTCATAAAATTGGTAAATGCCGACAATAGTTGGCGATACTATAAATGCCTACATTAACCCCTCACATGGCCACCTGTGTGGACAGCATGTCTCTAGGGAGGGTGGGCACCCCCTAGAGACATGTTGCCCACATCTATTACTAACATTAACCCTTTGTTCATCCCTGCGGTAGCAGGGATGAACAAAGCATACGGTAACCAGATTGCTCCGGATTACACATCCTGAGCAATCCGGTCACCGTATTGTGGTTTGCAGGACATATTTTGTGAAAAAATGTGTCTGAAGGCAATTGCACTTACCGCATCCGGATCTGGATGCGGTAACGGCAATTACCCTTTCAAGTGTGACCCTAGCCTAAGTGCCACTTTTCTTTTTCCATGCTACTTTGGAAAGGAGTATGCTCATTGACTGTTGTGCACCAATAGGGCCGTATGCACCTACTTGAGGGAGAAACCGAGACGGACACTGTCTACTTTGACAGAACACAAGGTGACACCATCTGCACCATTAAAGTCAATAACCAGTCAACGGCATACATCAGAATCCCATTATGTGGGGGTTCAAACGTAATCCTATAATCCTATATTTGATGATTTGGGAAGAATGCAATGTGAAAGGACCCGTAAAGTACCTTCACACACCGCAATTTCGCCTGGGAATCGTAAAGGCAATATGTCACTTTGGAGCAATCGCCGTGAAATCGCCTCACAGTTGCGGCGTGTGATTGGGGAATTTCACGACGATAAATCGCCTCTCGGCTGTCGCCTGATTCCTGAACAGTGCTCAGAAATCAGCCGCAACCATGAAGGCGATATTTCCGTGCTGTGGCGTGTGAACGGGCGATAGTGATGGAAACAGCGTTGCCTAGGATTTCCCGTAGACGTGCCTCAACCGTTTTGTAGTCTACACCCCGTCTGCGATGATTGGTGTTGGCTGCTGTGTTCCCATTGGCTGACAGTTGACAGGGCACAATATTTGAAGAGCTGTCCGTTCAGCAATACACACATCTTCAATTGCGTCATGTATTAGCCAGCCTTCCAGAGCAGGCTGACCAATCGTAACGCTGTTGCGTTGTCCAATGAGTGTGTATGGGGCGTGGTGTAAACCACTGTGGCACACCTACCTCCTTGCCGCGCTGAACATATATCCCCACATTGCCTTTGGAATTGCGGCGTGTGAAGCAGCGATGGAATGAGGCAAGATTGTTTCTGCTGTAGGTGAGGCGATTTCCGGAGCGACACATCCCCTAATTTCAGGGCGAGATTGCGGCGTGTAATGCCGCCATCGGCGATCTGAGGCGAGCATGAAAAACGTGCACATGCACGTTAGATTGCCTCATATCGCCAGGCGAGATGGCGGCGTGTGAAGGTACCCGTAGGCTGCTTATAAACCTGTACTACCTAAAGACAGGAGAGCAGGAATCCCCCATGTGTCTCTATATAGGGGACATCATAGCAGCTACTCTCTACCCACTGTATCAAGGACAATTGAAAATTAGCAATAAAAAAGTCTGTTGATAAATGCAAAATTCAAGTCATATAAAAGCCACAACTGGTTATTCCTTATGTGGACACACACATGACAAATTATTCTGAAGAGTTACTTAAAATGACAGGTACGCTTCAGGCCAAGTTTATCAATTAGAACTCTGCAAGGTGGGAACGAATGTCAAAACATCTCCTATGGCAAATATTTGGTAAGTACTGCAATAATGAATAGCGATCAATTACAGAATGACACATGCTAATTTAGAGGTCATGCACATGGCCATATAACAGCTCTATGCTTTGAGGGCTCCCACAAAGGTGTACTAGCCTCCACTATTCCCCTCTAAGCTTATATATTCATACGGTGGCTCTGGACCTTTCTGCCTCCAAAATTTGTGGCATACTCTATCAGAGTGTGCACAGAGGTTCTCCCTTTAACAGTAACGCAATGTTTGTCCGCGCCTTGTCCATATGGCACTACATGAAGAGGATATACTATAGAATCATACCTTCTCCCCACACATCATATTATCCTCTATATGAGTCCAAAGGCAAAATACACCCGCCATTAGCTGTGTCCTACAAGTGCCTGGTCTAGGGAACAAGAGTTTGGAAGTTTATCGGCCTAAACCATTGTCTTAATTTTTATTTCCTAAATCAATGTTACACATGAGTAAGCAACTTTGTCATTTATCTTATCAGACAAATGTACTTCTTTCCGTGCCAGAATTGATCAGTCATTATCAAAATTCTTAATTCTTAGGTAAAACCTGTATTCAGTGAAGACTTTCCCATTAATGAGATAGGAGATGGCAGGTGTTGAGAACATCATGTACACAGTTGAATTTTATATTTTTAAAACTCTTAAAACTGGATACTGGGAAGTTAGTGCTTCATTCTGCTACAGAATTAAAGGGCTAATAAGGCGAATGTGTCTACATTAAATACTAGATTGGAACAAGATGAGCAAAATCTGCAGATGAAAACTCTCCATATGCTGCGGGAACGCACCAAAAACACAGTAATCCACACATGACCGTATCAATAAAGTTTTATCAAAGATAAGGAATAGGGAATTTCCAAAAGAAAGTATGGTAAATTTACAACAAAACCAGCGGCTGAAAAAACAAAATAGGAATACCGGTATATGGAAAAATCGCACATAAAAACACAAGCAAACTGATTTACCTATAGGTGCAGAAATGTTGCTGAAAACTTCCAACATCAATAACGCACCAAATCCTCATTGTGAGAACATAGCCTAAGATTATTTAGCAACACATGATCATTTTAATGTGTTACAACCTAACTTTGACCCAGGAGCCACGTTCTGTCCACTGGGCAAGGTTTCAACTATGTCAGGATATCCCTTGCCTGCTCCTGCCTGGGTTATAATCATCAGGGCAGCCTGGAATTCCATAAATCTGATGTTCAGGTAGACATAATACAAAACACACCTCCGATGAATTACTGTGTCACCTAGGCTAAAGGGACAGCCTCATCTGTCATAACTGTGAGTCATCACTTAGCATTACACAACATCATTTAGCAGGTGCCTTTGATCATTTGCCTGATGAATCACTGAGCTGATATACTTGCAATCCATTATATCAATATTTTGCACGTAGCTCTATTAAGAAAGGCATGGTTCACCATTAAAGAGATTTCCACTACTCAGACAACCCCTTATCAACCACTATAGTTCCCCCAGATAAAATAATAGCAGCTATACTCACCTAAAATGCTGGTGCTATTTCAGCAATGTCAGTAGCTCACATGACACTGTTATGTCACGAAAGCCCTTCTCACTTCCCTCAGTATCAGTATTGTCTGAAGTGTGAGCAAAGCATGTGACATCATAATGTCACGTGAGCCCCAGGAGAGCCAGCGCCGACACTGCCGGAACAACACCAGCATTTGTGGCAAGTATAGCTGCTATTTTTTACATGGAGAACTATAAGGTTGAGAAGGGGTTTTCCAAGCAGTGGACAACCCCTTTAAATGGTCATTTTCTTTTGAGATGTTTTGATTAGCACAAGTGACATGAAATTTTCATTTCTTCTTATGGTGGGGTTACACGTCCCGATATCGCGGCGATATCGGAGGCAACGCCGCTGGAGCACGCATTTTTTGAGCGCTTTTCCCGATATCGCATCGGCGGTTTACACGCTGCGATATCGGGAAACAACGTCCCTCCGATGTGTACGCCCACCAACCCAGTAACGACCATTTAACATGGGAGTTAATGGGTGAGGTGCGAGTACAGATCGGAGTTGGGCTGTCACACGCTGCGATGCTGGTACAACGGCCTTGCGATATCGGGGAGTTGAATAGCTTTGCTATTCAACTCCGATATCGTTTTGGCATCGTTCCAGCATCGCGTTGTACGCTCAAACCGTACAACGCGCACACGATATCGGGTCCAACTCGCAACCCACGTGACTTTTTGTCGGAGTTGGGTCGGAGTTGGACGCCGATATCGCGGCGTGTACACCCACCATTACAGGCTTTCTACCCAATGGCCTGCTGTAACCTCGTTAATCTAATTTGCTCTTTTTTTTTTTACCTTATTGCATTTTGATATTGTTCAGTCTTCAAATTTTCAATCAATGTTAGTTAGAAAGCCAAACAGTTATGAATGTGCTGGTCTAATGTTCGCTCTCATTTTAGTGCACTATGCATAAATCAACAGTGCAAGCAAATATTAGAATTTGTAATATATCAGAGAAATGTGCTTCTTTCTCCTCTTATGACCACCACTTTTTTTCTCCCCCTACCCTCTCTTGAACTAATCAATCACTCTGAAAAACAGCTCAAATTCATTTTAGGTAAAATCAAGCCACACTCCAGAGGAGTGGGAGAAGGGATGAGCAGAGTTAGGCTGGCTTCACACCACAGTAAGATCCGATCCGGGGCTGTCAGGGACCGGATCAGCATAATATGCCCTCCGGTCCGGTGTGCTGCCGGATGCAGCTGCCGTCGCGGCTCGTGGGGCGCTAGCCGCGGTACTGAAACAACAGCGGCATACAGCAAGCAACGTTTTTGTGTACGATGAGAAAAATCTGATTTCTCCCAGATTCTGCCAGAGAGAGGAAACCGGATGGCAGAGAGCTGCCATCCGGCTCTATCCGGCCCCATAAGATGCTATGGGGCCATAATCCGGTCCGGGATTGTCTGGTTTACACCGGACAGCCCCGGACCAGACCTTACCGTGGTGTGAAGCCAGGCTTAGGCTAAAATCACACTGTCCGTGTGATATGCAACTAAGTCGGACATGTCACGAATGATTAATCTGGAATGGCCACTCTCTCTCTGGACAGAGGAGGAAACCCTCTCTGCTTTCAAACAAGCCAACATCACGCCCGTCCTCAAAATGCTTGATGGGGCCCATAGTTATTGAGCCCCCCCTCCCAGGCTACAAAATAGAAGCCCGCAGCTGCCCCAGAAATTGACACACTGATTTGAAGGGCCAATTTCTGGCACTTTACCTAGCTCTTTCTGATGCACTGGTTTGGTGGCATTGGTGTGATAGAAGGGGTTAATGATAGCTGAATACTGACAGCTGTCATTAATCCCTAGATTGATAATGTTCAGGCTTCTATGAGACCCATATATTATCAGTCCTGTGAGTAAATAATTATAAAACACACACCAAAAAAATTCTTTATTTGAAATGAAACACACAGAAAACACTCATTTTTCCATTTATTAACCCCAAATATACTCTCTGATGGTAATCCACAGTAATATTCAGCAAAGCAAGCAATCTTGGCTCTACTACATCCAGAGACAGCAGTGATGGAATAAGCATCCTATCGCTGCAGTCTCTGGGATGACGCTGACTGTCGCGTGACATCACTCACTGAGGGTTCCCAGTCAGTGAAGTCAGGTGACCCTGTTGCCAGATTGAGGGACATGGCAGTACAGTAATCCGGCAATCTGGCAACAGGTTCAACTGATTTCACAGCACTAGTTTCCCACACCATGCTGCCAGATTGCCTGATAGCTACTGTAGTCCACCATGTCCCGAAATCCAGCAGCTGGGACACCTGAGTTCACTGACTGCTAAATCAAGCCATGAGTGATGTGACAGCTCCCCTGCAGCAGTCAATGTGATCCCAGAGACGGCAGCGATAGGACACTTATTCCATCACTGCAGTCTCTGGATGTAGCAGAGCCAGGATTGTGTGCTTTGCTGGATATCACTTTAGATTACCATCAGAGGGTATGTTTGGGGTTAATAAATTGGAAAATGAACATTATCGATCTAGGAGCTAATGACAGCTGTCAATACTCAGATGTCATCAACCTCTTCCATCACCCAGATGCCACCAACCAGGTCATCATTAAGAACTGGGTAAAGCGCCAGGAATTGGCACATCTAATGAATACGCAAATTTCTAGGGCGGATGTGGGCTACTATTCTGCTACTATTCCAATAACTATGGGCATCACCCATACTGCCTGATTTTCACCTTGGCTAACAATTAAAGATAGGGCAAAGATCACACATTTTTTAAAATTATTTATTTAAACAATTGAAAAAAAAATTATGGGTTCCCCTGTATTTTTGATTGCCAGCCAAGATAAACCAGAAAGGGGTGGCAGCCCGTAACTTTCCGCTTTATCTGTTCTAAAAATAAAAAATATGGCAACGCCCTATGTAATATTTTAAAATTATTTATTTATTTTTACATCCCTATGATAGGTTTGTTGTCAATGGCAACCAATCACAGAAGCCGATACAATGGATGGGGACGCAACAGCCAATCACAGACACTTTCACTGAGAGTGGGTGTCTGTGATTGGCTTTTGGGGGCAGAGTTCAGTGAATAATCAGGAAATTCATGACCAGCCTGGAAGTACAGGCACACAGTCCTCAGTAAGTATATTGCCGAAGTTAAATCACTGTTTTGCTTATTTTTACAGCCCCCCAGCCGAACCCGAGCAGTACACTAGGTATTTGGTATGGACACTGAACTTTACAGTTTGGGTTCGCCCATCAATAGTCGGGAGCCCTCCAAATGCTTTAGTTTCCTGTGAATAAATCGGTTAGATGTGTGGGCAGCAGGAAGCAACACAAAGTGCTCAAACATCAGGAAGAACCTGCCCACACAACATATAAAAGAAAAAGAACAATTTAAGAGGGCTTCCATGTGCCTACCCCCGAACTAACTACTCACACAAAATTAGACTCCATATCTAAAGCATAGGATCTTTTTCTTTTTAAAGACAGACACTATAAAAATGCACAAACACGACAAAAAAATGCACAATAAAATTAACTGTCTGCAGTGTCTTTCAACCCTGTTGTCTTACAGCTTGTAACATCTGGCCACGATATTTTTTATTCTTTGTTGAAAAAAAATAAAGCAAAACATGTCAGAAAGAACGCATCTTTCTCGCTCCACACAATGGTGCATGTGAAGGCACATTTAGGCTAGGGTCACACTTGCGTCATGCATCTGCTAAACGAATGTGTTTTTACATGTGCAAATGTGTTAATACTCATGCGTTAACGCACCCATAGACTCCAATGCAAAAAACGCATTGCAAAAGTGTAATACGTTTGACGCAATGCATTTTTGCTAGTTGAGCTAAAACATGGTCTGCATCGTTTTTTGGTGCTTTTGCAAAAACGCATGCGTTTTTTTAACACGGAGTCTATGGGCAATGCATGCATTAACGCATGCACTAAAAATGGAAAAATTGCCATACAAATGGCAAGGGGAAAAACAGATCCATTACTGCATCTTTCAAACGGATGCAAGGTCCCAAGTGTGACCCTAGCCTTACCAAAGATTTGCAAAGTCATGAAAAAACCATCATCGCTAGCCAGACGCAAAGTCCCATAGAGAATGTATCGGTAGGTTTATGGGAAAATAAAGGTGTATTATGTTCACATGAAGATGGTTTGAAGATTGTCAGAACTTTTACACAGATCATGGTTTCTTTTATCTAGAACCACAAAAAGGGCTATTTTATGGAGCTATAGCAGTTCGATTGCTACTGTTTAAACGTTGTGGTACTGTAAAAATACACCTGCTTGGCCCAATGATAATGTTTTATGGGCAGATGATTGTACCATATTGTAGCGCACATAGTTCCAATGAAATGATGGACCTTTATGCTTTGATTGTCTATGATCTCTCAGATTCAATTCATTAACCTCATATATTCCTTGTTGTAAGCTCGTTTTCCTGAAGGACAATGGCTTAGCCTTCTCTTCATACAAGTACATAACCTCCACACACAAATCCTACATCACTGAGGCATTCTGATTCATACATTATCATCACTATAGTTCTGAGAAATAACAACCTGCGGAATATGTGGGAGGTTCCCTGAAAAGCGTATTGGCATTCCATGAGAAAGCCTACTCTATGCATAAAATGTATGTGCACACTGCCCAGGAGTGTGCATGGAGAGGACAGTGCGCACATCCACACTTGTACATTTTACTTATATGTCCAGTTGTAGTCGTCAGCATGTAAAGGAATCATTGATGAGTGGGAATGAAAAGTAAAATAACTAGGAATGAATTCTTGTTTGATCTACTGACTTCCAAAGCCAGAATTACCAAGACAACTCGTTATCAGCCAATATTGACCTCGGCGGAATCATAGTTCAGAGCTTAGTGATGTCACCACCAGATTGGTTATCATTTAGGTGGGGTGACTCTGTGACAATCCATTAATCATAAACAGATAACACGTCAGACGGGGGCTGTGCAGGGTAACGTGACTTCAGCCTCGGGCAGGTCAAACAGCTGAAATCCTATGATACAACTCTAGTGTGTGCACAACTACAAATGAAGTGAATGGAAGGAGCACCCAGGATTCCCTGCTACCGGTGGGGCTTGTCTGTATGGTCAATGGCACCTTCACTGCGGCCATATATTACGACTACACATTTGTACACAATCCGCCTATCATGACAGATGTGGACTTAAATGTCATGTGTTCACTACATCACTATAAAAACTAACCATTGTTTTCATTTTTATTTCATCAGCCAAATCTACCTCTTTCTCCTCTTGGATTGATCTTTGACTTTCAATTCATTGGTCAAAGCTCTAAAATTTGAATTCAATAAAGTCAGATAGCAGATGGCAATTGGTGCTTATAAGATTCTATGGGGGAAGAAGAGCTAGAGGCAGACGGACATTCTGAAATGACAGTTCTCCATAGAACCTTATGAGCACCAACTGTCAGCTCCTATCTCAGCAATGGGAAAGACTTTGTTCACTAAAGACACAATAATCAGTCCAGGAGGAGCAAGAAGCGTATTTCTCTGATACAATATATTACAAAATATCTTATTTTCATGTACATTATTAATTCCTGAAATAAAAATAACAATGATTTCTCTTTAAATACATTAGATTTATTATCATATAAAATATATGACTTTTAGACATGTTATCATAAAAACATAATGCGTTATAGTCCAATACACTGCTGTAACTGATCGATAGATATATGGATTTTGAATATATAAATTCACAATATTGTATATACATTGCTGTAATGCAATAAAAGCCACAAGACATAAAGGAATAAGAATACGCTACATCCAATCCAGCGAGACGCTGCACACTGCTTCTCTAATCCAGGGCAGCAAAGGGTGGGAAAAGCAGGGAAGGTTCTGGGATTTTCCACTGAAGGATCCCCCAAGCAAGCGGGGATAGTACTGTGCTTCTGACATAGGAAATCCCATGGGACAATGTACATTGGATTAATGCACAGTTTCCCAGGCTGCCACCAGAGATGACGACACGCCTGCCTATCTACAATAGATCACTGCTATTACCAGGCATCCATCATTACAAATATCCAGACAGAAGGGGAGACGAATTCTCTCCCTGCAGGGTAATGTTTTGCAAAAGCAAGAAGAGAAAGAAGGAAAGAGGGAGAACATCTGGCTTGATGGCAGGCAGAGCCCCTTGTTAACCCCCTTCCTGTGACTATTACACGTCATGGAACATTCCCGGAATGGGCCAATGTTCCACCCACTCCTGAGAACACACAGGCATCCGAAGACACAGGCGAAGCTAGACAGATCTGGGACTGAATGGATGAAAACACCACAAAGATGGAAAGCACCACAACCATTACTGCTCCTAGCAGGAAACTCACTAGGGATTAGCTCTGTGCTGTCCAGATCATTGCAAGCTATTGTTCCCTGTTAACAGCCATTAGAGATTAACTACAGTGATCCTCAATATAGTCTAGAAAAATGGCTGCCCCTAGATCATCCTTCTATCTGGAACATCTCAGGTCCTCCAGAGACACTGCTAGACATATGTACAGCTAGTCCAGAAGAAATGTGGACACAAGGATAAAGTTTCTAGATTCATAGATAGACAGACAGACAGACAGTAGAGCATGAATATTTCAACAGCTCGCAGCACATAGACAACAAAAACAAACTAGTGATAGTAGATTGTCTGATGTCACATGAGCAATGCATGATTATATATGGATACACACCTATATATATGAAGGATGATAATATGGATAGACACCTATAGATCCACAAAGGGTCATATATACATAACATGGACAGACACCTATATACACATGAAGGGAAATACATACAATATGGATAGACGCTTATATACATGTGAAGGGATATATATAGTATGGATAGACACTTATAGATACACGAAGGGTTATATTTATAATATGGATAGACACCTACAGATACATGAAGGGTTATATAGTGGTATGGATAAACATCTATAGATACATGAAGGGTTATATATAATATGGATAGACACCTATAAATACACAAAGGATTATATATAATATGGATAGACACCTATAGATATAAGAAGGGTTATATGTGGTATGGATAGACATCTATAGATACATGAAGGGATATATAATATTAGCTGGGTGCCCGATGCACATGCATCGGGATTCTAGAAGAGCGAGTCTCTGACTCGAAATGGCCGCTTCGCGGCCAATGCTTCGCGCTGCTAAGGTGACTCGCCATGCCCGCTGCGCGGGCATAGCGAGTCGCCTTAGAACTGCTCGCAATGGCCGCTGCGCGGCCAATGCTTCGGGCGTATCCACATGACCACGCCGACTCGCATTGCGAGTGGACTCAGAAGGGGCAAAAAACCCATTCGTGATTATATAATAGACTAGATGGGTGCCCGATGCACAATGCATCGGGATTCTAGCAGAGCGAGTCTCTGACTCGCAATGGCCGCTTCGCGGCCAATGCTTCGCGCTGCTAAGGCGACTCGCCATGCCCGCTGCGCGGGCATAGCGAGTCGCCTTAGAGCTGCTCGCAATGGCCGCTGCGCGGCCAATGCTTCGTTCGTATCCACATGACCACGCTGACTCGCAGCGAGAGCGGTCTCAAAAGGGGCAAAAATCCCATTCATGATTATATAATAGATGGATAGACACCTGTACATACACGAAGGGTTATATATGGTATGGATAGACACCTATAGATACATGAAGGGTTATATGTGGTATGGATAGACACCTATAGATACACAAAGGGTTATATATATAATATGAATAGACACCTAGTGATACACGAAGGGTTATATATAATATGGATAGACACATATAGATACATGAAGGGTTTTATGTAGTATGGATAGACACCTATAGATACATGAGGGGTTATACATAATATGGATAGACAAGTATAGATACATGAAGGGTTATATATTATGGGTAGACACCTATAGATACAAAAAGGGTTATATATAATATGGATAGACACCTATAGATACACGAAGGGTTATATGTAGTATGGATAGACACATATAGATACATGAAGGGTTATATATAATATGGATAGACACCTATAGATACATAAAGGGTTATATGAAGTATGGATACACACATATAGATGCATGAAGGGTTATATATAATATAGATAGACACCTACATATATGAAGGATGATATATATAATATGGATAGATGCCCATAGATACACAAAGGGTGATATATGCATAACATGGACAGACACCTATATACACATGAAGGGCAATACATATAATATGAATAGACACTTATATAAATGTGAAGGTATATATAGATACATATATATACGCATTATACAAAGGTTATATATTATGGATAGACACCTATAGATACATGAAGGGTTATATAATATGGATAGACACCTATATACACATGAAGGGTATATATAATATGGATAGACACCTATAGATACACGAAGGGTTATACAGAATATGGATAGACACGTATAGATGCATGAAAGGTTATATATTATGGATAGACACCTATAGATATATGAAGGGTTATATATAATATGCATAGACACCTATAGATACACGAAGGGTTATTCAAAATATGGATAGATATGTATAGATACATGAAGGGTTATATGTAATATGAAAAGACACCTATATACACATGAATAATGATACATATAATATGGTTAAATATATATACCGGTATATATGCATATAAAGGGCGATACATATAATATGGATAAAGACCTATATATACATGAAGGGTAATACATGTAATATGGATAGAAACCTATAGATACCTGAAGGATTAAATATATAATATGGATACACACCTATATACACATGAAGGGTGATACATATAATATGGATAGAAACCTATAGATATATAAAGGGTGATACATATAATATGGAAAAAGACTTATATACACATGAAGGGTGATACATATAATATGGATAAAGACCTTTATATACATGAAGGATGGTATATATATATAATGGGAAAAATCCCTAACAAATGTATTGTTCACCCTATACAAGTGGTATTTATTACTGATTATGAGTTAGAAATATAGAGAAACAATTGCTCCATGTAATAGCATGTATTGTGAATGTGGCAGCAGAACAGACAAACTGTGCACAAGCCTACAGTGCAAAGATGACAGGTCCCATGGAGCTGCCATATAAATAAAGACAATATGCATGGTGGCATGTCTATGTATTCTCTGTGCATGCATTTTGCATATATATATATATATATATATATATATATATATATATATATATATATATATATATATATACATATATATATATATATATATACATATATATACATATATGTGTGGGTAGAGCATACACAGGATTGCCCCCATGGTGGAGCTGGGCATGGCACACAGGCTACCACGCATGATGCCCAGGAGTGTATATGGAGCTGTATTTAGTCTGAAAAGTGCCATTTTCCTGTCTGTAGCCAGAGATGATTAGGAAACCTTAAATAGACTGAGCAGTTGCAGTCTTTGCCCCCCTCTCTCCCTGACTGCTGTCATTAGGAGCCATACAAATTCCTGTGGATATTACGCAAACCCCTTCCTAATCTGCATACATTCCCAGCCTGGGTATTCCCCACATTTCCCAACTAAACATGAGCCACCCCTATAGGCCCAGGGCACTCATATAGGGAAGGGGTGGGTACATTACAATCCTTCATAGTGAGATTCCTATCTTCCCAGAATTAGTGGCATCTATGTCCCTGGCACTGCACTGACTGCAGTGGGGGAGGTGGTGAGGATTGTGTTCAATGCCAGTATTACTCATATAACACATAACAGTGCTAAGGGCACAGCACCCCATAAAGCAGGCTGGCATGAGACAAGATTCATTGAATTATACCCATACACCATGCCCAGTGTGTGCCCTCCTGGGGTGCCAGATGAACATGGTTTCAGTACATACCCATAACAATAAGAGCTGTGCCTACCTGCTCTGCCCGATGCCCTCTGCACACTGGCACTGGGGCTTTCCTCCAATCCTACATTTCTATGAGGGATCACCCAGCAGGAATATCAGGAGTAGACTGGAGATACCATGGCACAATGGTGATTATTGCCAAGGCAACAAGCAGAGGGACATAGTATCCAGCTCCATGGCACACTGCTGGAGTGATGACATGTACCTGGCACAGGGTGCCATCCTGCCATAACAGAGGGTCAGGACCCTGCCTGGAGCTGGACACAGACCTGAACATGCAATGGAGGAGGCTGCAGACACTCACCGACCCGAGGCTCAGACCATCTCAATAATGCCAGTGTCCGCGGGCACCAAACTAATAATCCTCCAGCAGGAACATGTGGAACAAGTAGTACTGACAGGCTCCAATGGCTGACAGGGGCAGTGCGCTGTCAGTGTGATCTATGTGTGGGCATGATATGTGCTGGGCAGGGGCAGACAGAGGGTAAAGGAGAGTTCACAGGAGGAGGAGAGAAGGGGGAGGGAGAGACCGGGGGATCCCGGCTAATGTCACAGGAGGCTGGACACCATCACTCAGCCTGGCACAACAAATGGCAGTACCTGTTAGGAAGGGGCAGGAAGCAGAGCCATGACTGGCATGGAGCGTCCCCTGGGTGTCCCTGTGATGGCAGCAGAGGGTGCCCTCAGTTTTCCGGTGCTGTCCTCTGCATTGGAGGTGGCGAGCGCTGCAGAATAACGTGCCAGTCCGGGAGGAGAAGTGGAGCCTGTGCCCGGCGTGTGAGGGCAGATGAGGAGCCTCCTGTGCTGGGCAGACACAGGGTTATTCCTGGCACCGCTTCCCAGAACAACTTACAAGGAGGAAGAGAGCAGAGAAAGCAGAGAGCGCAGCCAGTGACGTCATCGGATCCCCCAGCGCGTCCTGGGGAGAGGAGGAACCAGGCACAGAGCCGCACTGACAGCTAGCCCTGCCTGCTCTCTGCCCTGCTCCTCACTGACAGCTAGCCCTGCCTGCTCACTGCCTGCTCCTCACTGACAGCTCACTGCCTGCTCCTCACTGACAGCTAGCCCTGCCTGCTCTGCCTGCTCCTCACTGACAGCTAGCCCTGCCTGCTCACTGCCTGCTCCTCACTGACAGCTCACTGCCTGCTCCTCACTGACAGCTAGCTCTGCCTGCTCACTGCCTGCTCCTCACTGACAGCTAGCCCTGCCTGCTCACTGCCTGCTCACTGCCTGCTCCTCACTGACAGCTAGCCTGCCTGCTCACTGCCTGCTCCTCACTGACAGCTAGCTCTGCCTGCTCACTGCCTGCTCCTCACTGACAGCTAGCCCTGCCTGCTCACTGCCTGCTCCTCACTGACAGCTAGCCCTGCCTGCTCACTGCCTCCCTCACGACAGCTACTGCCTGCTCCTCACTGACAGCTAGCTCTGCCTGCTCCTCACTGCATAGCCTGCCTGCTCACTGCTGCTCACTTGCCTGCTCCACTGACGCTAGCCCTGCCTGCCCACTGACAGCTACTCTGCCTGCTCACTGCCTGCTCCTCACTGACAGCTAGCCTCTGCCTGCTCACTGCCTGCTCCTCACTGACAGCTAGCCCTGCCTGCTCACTGCCTGCTCCTCACTGACAGCTAGCCCTGCCTGCTCACTGCCTGCTCCTCACTGACACGCTAGCCTGCCTGCACACTCTGCCTGCTCCTCACTGACAGCTAGCTCTGCCTGCTCCACTAGCCTGCTCCTCACTGACACCTGCCTGCTCACTGCCTGCTCCTCACTGACAGCTAGCCCTGCCTGCCACTGCCTGCTCCTCACTGACAGCTAGCCCTGCCTGCTCACGCTGCCTGCTCCTCACTGACAGCTACCTGCCTGCTCCTCACTGACAGCTAGCTCTGCCTGCTCCTCACTGACAGCTAGCTCTGCCTGCTCACTGCCTGCTGCTCCTCACTGACAGCTAGCCCTGCCTGCTCACTGCCCGCCTGCTCCTCACTGACAGCTAGCCTGCCTGCTCACTGCCTGCTCCTCACTGACAGCTAGCTCCTGCCTGCTCACTGCCTGCTCCTCACTGACAGCTAGCTCGCCTGCTGCCTCACTGACAGCTAGCCTGCCTGCTCACTGCCTGCTCCTCACTGACAGCTAGCCCTGCCTGCTCACTGCCTGCTCCTCACTGACAGCTAGCTCCTGCCTGCTCACTGCCTGCTCCTCCACTGACAGCTAGCCCTGCCTGCTCACTGCCTGCTCCTCACTGACAGCTAGCCTGCTGCTCTCACTGACAGCCTGCTCTCACTGCCGCTCACTGCCTGCTCCTCACTGACAGCTAGCTCTGCCTGCTCCTCACTGACAGCTAGCTCTGCCTGCCTCACTGCCTGCTCCTCACTGACAGCTGCTAGCTCACTGCCTGCTCACTGCCTGCTCCTCACTGACAGTACTGCTCTGCTCTACTGCACTAGTGCCTGCTCCTCACTGACAGCTAGCTCTGCCTGCTCATCCTGCCTGCTCCTCACTGACAGCTAGCTGCTCTGCTCCTCACTGACACTACCTGCTCCACTGCCTGCTCCTCACTGACAGCTAGCTCTGCCTGCTCCACTGCACTAGCTCCCTGCACTCATGACAGCTAGCCTGCCTGCTCACTGCTCCTGCTCCTCACTGACAGCTAGCCCTGCCTGCTCACTGCCTGCTCCTCACACTGACAGCTAGCTTGCCTGCTCCTCACTGACAGCTGCTCTGCCTGCTCCTCACTGACAGCTAGCTCCTGTCGCCTGCTCCTCACTGAGCTCATGCTCAGCTCTGCCTGCTCCTGCACTGCACAGCTAGCCTGCTGCTCACTGCCTGCTCCTCACTGACAGCTAGCTCCTGCCTGCTCACTGCCTGCTCCTCACTGACAGTACGCTGTCTGCCTGCTCCTCACTGACAGCAGCTCTGCCTGCTCCTCACTGACAGCAGCTCTGCCTGCTCAATGCCTGCTCCTAACTGACAGCTCGCTGCCTGCTCCTCAATGCCTGCTCACTGCCTGCTCCTCACTGACAGCTCACTGCCTGCTTACTGCCTGCTCCTCACTGCCTGCTCCTCACTACCTGCTTCTCAATGCTTGCTCACTACCTGCTCCTCACTGACTGCTCAATGCCTGCTCACTGCCTGCTTCTCGCTGACTGCTCAATGCCTTCTCCTCACTGATTGCTCAATGCCTGCTCCTCACTGCCTGTTCACTGTCTGCTCATTGACTGCTCTTCACTGCCTGCTCCTCACTGACTGCTCAATGCTTGCTCAATGCCTGCTCTTGGCTGCCTGCTCCTACTGCTCCCTGCCTGCCCACTGCCTCCTGCTCCTGCTGCTCACTTCCTCCTTCTGCTCACTGCCTACTGCTCGCTGCTTGCCCCTGCTGCTCCCTGTCTGCTCATTGCCTCCTGCTCCTGCTGCTCACTGCCTACAGTTCACAGTCTGCTCACTACCTTCTTCCCTGCTGCTCATTGCCTTTTGCTCCTGCTGCTCGCTGTCCGCTCTTCATCTCCTTCTTCTGCTGCTCACTGCCTCCTGCTGCTCACTGTCTGCTCACTGACTCTTGCTCCTGCTGCTTACTACCTACTGCTCGCTGCTTGCTCCTGCTCTTTGCTGTCTGCTCACTGCCTCTTGCTCCTGCTGCTTACTGCCTACTGCTCGCTGCTTGCTCCTGCTCTTCGCTGTCTGCTCACTGCCTCCTTCTTTTGTTGTGCTCACTGCCTGCTCCTGCTACTTGCTGCACCCAGCTCCCTGCCTGCCCCTGCTGCTCCTCACTGCCTGCTCCCACTGCTCCCTGTCTCCTTCAGCTTGCTGCTTGCTTCTGCTGCTCACTGCCTACCCACTGCTTGCTTCTTGTTGCTGCCTGCTCCTGCTGCTTACTGCCTGCTGCCTCCTGCTCAATGCCTGCTCCTGCTGCTCACTGCCAGCTGCTCACTGCCTGCTTCTGCTGCTAGCTGCCTTCTGCTCACTGCCTGCTGCTCGCTGCCTCCTGCTCATGTCGAGCCCCAGACCCTGGGGTACCCGGGTATCAGGCTCGGAGAGGTACGCGGGGATGTCACGGGTGGCTGTGCCTGAGCCCGTTGGGCCTGGATGACACTTCAAAGAGGGGTTATGTACAGGGGATAAGAGTTTGTTGTCACGTGATGCCACCTGTAGTACCTGGTGATGGGCCACCAGCGCTGCCACAGTCCTCCTGAGGGCAATGGTATTGCGGCAAAGATGGCAAAGCTCCCTACAGGCGGAGCTGGTCCTCCGGGGCAGCGTTGCTGTAAGCAAAGAGGTTGATGATAAATGGCACAAAGACACGGAGGCGAAGTCACTCTCCCGGGTACTTTACTGTAAACAGTCATCAGCATACAAGTCCACAGTTCAGCAAAAGTTGTTAAAGAAACAGGTAGCTCTATGGGTGGCTGCAAGTGGATGCCAGGTGGTATGGTGGTACCTGTGGTATGCCTTAGTTGACAAACCCGAGTCCTTTCTTCCACGCCTAGGATGAGTCTGTGGCGCACTGCTCACACAGGTAACCACAGATCTCTCTAATGCACAGCTGGGTTTCCACAGCAGATACCTACTACGAACAACACCTTCCACCCCGCCACAGTAGGGGGAGCCCAACTTGCTGCCCTTTGGCAAGATCCCCTATATATACTGCTGCTGGGGAGGAGCTAGTCAGAGTGTGGCAGACGCTAGACGAACTGCAAGAAGTCCTGGTGGTCGGTGCTGCGTTCAGGCCTGAGCCAGTGACCCAGAGTGGCCCTTCGACGTCCCACCAGCCTGAGTGGGACTGAATGCAGGGGGCTTAGAACAGAGAAGGAGCCAAGAATCCAGAGGGAGTCCATCTCTGTAGGCTTAGGGAGTTCGTCCCAGGAGAAACGCCGGATATTGGGGATCCGCACCTGTCAGAATTTTAGGCTCAAAGAAAACCCTGTTGCACCATGGAAGCTACAGCTACCCGGTCTCCCAGGAGGGTCAAGAGAGGGAACCAGGAGCTGTAGACAAGCCTGCAGTGTCCAGTGAGGGTTATCCCGGAGACCACACAGGAGGAGAGAGACAAGGAAGAGAGTGGAGGCAGGTCAGGATATAGCAGGCTGGGCTTCAGCAACTACACTGGCAGAGGAGGCTTTATACCCACTTGCTGTGGGAACCCACTGTGCAACCCTGAAAGATGATGGGAGTATAGGTGTATCACGGTCCGTGCTGCTCCAGGGCTTAAAAAACTCACCAAAGAGTCAGTCAGATTTCCATCCTTTATTCTCCTTCTCCTACGCGTTTCGGTGCCTAGCCTGGCATCTTCATCAGGGATATCCCTGATGAAGGTGCCAGGCTAGGCGCCGAAACGCGTAGGAGAATAAAGGATGGAAATCTGACTGACTCTTTGGTGAGTTTTTTAAGCCTGGAGCAACGCGGACCGTGATACACCTATACTCCCATCATCTTTCTGGATTATAACCACTGTTCAGTGGTCGGTGGAGGTCCTGCAGCAGCTTGGAATAATATTTCCTAAACGCCTTCAAACCAGTTGTTTGGATCACAACTGCATCAGGTGAGTGGCTTCTCAGCACCACCCCATTACAATAAGTGTCACTAGTGATAGGGCACTATTGCGCCTCTTGTCCCCCACCCTTTTATATTTTACACTGTGCAACCCTGTCACCCGTCGGTGCCCTGGATGTTTTACCTGCTCAAGACATCAGTAAAAGGTAAACAGAAACTTCCCAGCGTGTGTGCATTCTTCCCTTCTACTCGCAGCTTCCTCTATAGACTATTCCAACTGTCCTATATAGACTATTCTCCTATATAGACTATCCTCCTCTATAGACTATTCCAACTCCTGCCTGTGGAGGACTACACCATCATTGCCACAATACCATCGACCACCGGAGGACTGTGGCGGCGCTGGTGACATTTCACCAGGTACTGCAGGTGGCGTCACGACAAACTTGTACATAATCCCTTGTAAATACCCCTTTTCAAGAGAATAGTCCCCAGAAAACGGGATCAGGAGCGGCCGGCATTCCCCGTGACACAATTAACCCTTTTGCCGCCTGATACCCGAGTACCCAACACCCTGGGGCGATAAATCTCACTCTGGCGTCACAAACAGGATCCCGTACCCGGTATTACCGGGTACTGTGTGCCGTTTTATTGACTGTATCGTGTGACTGTTTAAACTTCGCCGCCATTACTGCGCTGAAGAGCGGGAAGGATGGGGGAGTGCCAGTGTTACCCCTTGGGGGTCTGCCGCCCGTGCCCGCGGCCTGCTGCCCTTATACCCTCTGCTTGAGCAACATTGCTCCTCTCACTTCTGGTACCACTGCTTATACACATGAAACTGTCTCCTACTCAGTTTCTGCTGGAGAGACTGCAGGGATCTGGCTCCTCCCTCCAGCCAATCACCAAGCCCCTGTGTCCTACCAATCAGGACTGCCCTGCTCTGATATAAACCTCCTGTTTTCAATCAGTCGGGGCCAGGGCAACTTCGACCTTCACCTTCCCCTGAGTGAAGTTGCCACTTCTGGTCTGTCAGGTCGCTCCCCGTTTGGTCTGTTACCTGATCGCTCTGTGTTACCTCCTCCAGATCTCGTTCCTGCCGGTTCCTGGCTGATCACCGTGTTCCTGGATGGTCTCCTGATTCCCTCCAAGCTGATCGCTGGTTCTCGCCCGGCTCCGGATCCCCCGTGGTCCTGGATTCTCCGTGTTCCTGGATCTCCCTGTGTTCCTGGATCTCTCCGTGTTCCTGGATCTCCCTGTGTTCCTGGATCTCTCCGTGTTCCTGGATCTCTCCGTGTTCCTGGATCTCCCTGTGTTCCTGGATCTCCCTGTGTTCCTGGATCTCCCTGTGTTCCTGGATCTCTCCGTGTTCCTGGATCTCTCCTGTGTTCCTGGTTCCCCGTGTTCCTGGTGCTCTGCATTCACGGTTCTCGTTTCGTATTGTATTCCCGGGTGCTGTTTCATTACCACGTCGCCTGGGGTCGGTTGAACACTTGTGTCCGTAGCATTGGCCCCTTCGAGGCTGATCCCGGCGGTATCCCTGTATAGGGGTCAAGCGCTCCGGGGTCTCCCTCGCTGGGCTCCCGGTGTTGCGACCTTGTGGCCCTCTCCAGGGGCGTGTGGTTCTGTGTTATAGTTCTGTTTAATAAACCCGTTGACTCTACGGTACGTGTCTGCCTCTCTATCACCCGGTATCAGCATCCGCTTTACGCGGTCCAGTGGGTCCACGTGTGTGTCCGTCAGTAGGACGTGACAGATCTTGCCCTGGCCATGGACCCCGCTGATGCCAGGTTTGATGTCAAAAGAGAGCTAACCGCACTCCGCCAGAGTTACGACCGGGTTGTGGCGATTATCCAGTCGTTAGAGGCCCGAGCGTCCTCTTCTTCCTGCACCCCCAGCAGCCGGAGAAGGACTCCCCGCCTGGCACCCACATTCTTGGGGGTGCCCTCTACTGTTGATTCTGCTCTCTCCTTCCAGGTGCTGGGTCTCCGCCAGGAGAGGGACCGGAAGCGTGGGGTACAGACTCGGATGGTTTCCCCTATGGCCTCTCTGGATGATCGGTTTGCCAGCCTTGAGCCGGTCGGTGCCCCTGATGACGTCCTGCCGGTCGGTGCCCCTGATGACGTCCAGCCGGACGGTGCCCCTGATGACGTCCAGCCGGTCGGTGCCCCTGATGACGTCCAGCCGGTCGGTGCCCCTGATGACGTCCAGCCGGTCGGTGCCCCTGATGACGTCCTGCCGGTCGGTGCCCCTGATGACGTCCAGCCTGTCGATGTCCCATCGTGCCTTGTTCCTGGACGGGCTCCTCCTCCGTGTTCCTGGGGAGTCTCCAGCCTGGATCCGGTGGGTGCCCCTGATGACGTCCAGCCGGTCGGTGCCCCTGATGACGTCCAGCCGATCGGTGCCCCTGATGACGTCCAGCCGGTCGGTGCCCCTGATGACGTCCTGCCGGTCGGTGCCCCTGATGACGTCCTGCCGGTCGCTGTCCCTGATGACGTCCAGCCTGTCGCTGTCCCTGATGACGGCCTGCCTGTCGGTGTTGGACGGGCTCCTCCTCCGTGTTCCTGGGGAGTCTCCAGCCTTGATCCGGTCGGTGCCCCTGTTGACGTCCTGCCTGTCGGTGCCCCTGTTGACGTCCTGCCTGTCGGTGCCCCTGATGGCGTCCCGCCGCCTGCCGGTGTCCCTGATGGCGTCCCGCCGCCTGCCGGTGTCCCTGATGGCGTCCTGCCGCCTGTCGGTGTCCCTACCGACGTCCTGTTCCTCCTGTGCTCGTCACAGGATGCCCATGCCACTGCCCTCGGGCCCCCTCTGCCCCGGTCAGTGCCCCAGGACCGAGGAGGCGGCGGTCCATGCCCCGCGCCTTCTGCGCAGGTTCCTGGCCGGTTTCTGTCTGGGGAGGGGGGCATAGAGGGGGGGGTACTGTTACCCCTCGGGGGTCTGCCGCCCGTGCCCGCGGCCTGCTGCCCTTATACCCTCTGCTTGAGCAACATTGCTCCTCTCACTTCTGGTACCACTGCTTATACACATGAAACTGTCTCCTACTCAGTTTCTGCTGGAGAGACTGCAGGGATCTGGCTCCTCCCTCCAGCCAATCACCAAGCCCCTGTGTCCTACCAATCAGGACTGCCCTGCTCTGATATAAACCTCCTGTTTTCAATCAGTCGGGGCCAGGGCAACTTCGACCTTCACCTTCCCCTGAGTGAAGTTGCCACTTCTGGTCTGTCAGGTCGCTCCCCGTTTGGTCTATTACCTGATCGCTCTGTGTTACCTCCTCCAGATCTCGTTCCTGCCGGTTCCTGGCTGATCACCGTGTTCCTGGATGGTCTCCTGATTCCCTCCAAGCTGATCGCTGGTTTCTCGCCCGGCTCCGGATCCCCCGTGGTCCTGGATTCTCCGTGTTCCTGGATCTCCCTGTGTTCCTGGATCTCTCCGTGTTCCTGGATCTCCCTGTGTTCCTGGATCTCTCCGTGTTCCTGGATCTCTCCTGTGTTCCTGGTTCCCCGTGTTCCTGGTGCTCTGCATTCATGGTTCTCGTTTCGTATTGTATTCCCGGGTGCTGTTTCATTACCACGTCGACTGGGGTCGGTTGAACACTTGTGTCCGTAGCATTGGCCCCTTCGAGGCTGATCCCGGCGGTATCCCTGTATAGGGGTCAAGCGCTCCGGGGTCTCCCTCGCTGGGCTCCCGGTGTTGCGACCTTGTGGCCCTCTCCAGGGGCGTGTGGTTCTGTGTTATAGTTCTGTTTAATAAACCCGTTGACTCTACGGTACGTGTCTGCCTCTCTATCACCCGGTATCAGCATCCGCTTTACGCGGTCCAGTGGGTCCACGTGTGTGTCCGTCAGTAGGACGTGACAGCCAGCCTGCAGAGCGCGAAGCTAAAACCCGCCCCTCACTCAGCCGAGCATTCCCGAGCGCTGCGACTTAGTCCGGAAACTCCCGAACTGTTTAACCCTCCAACGAATGGCTGTAATTAACTAGGGGGGCCTCCGAAATGTCGGCCTCCTCCAGTGACGATGAAGCTGCGTACGCTGTCCCCCAGAATTACACCGGACGATCAATGGCTGCCTCCGGTAGCACTGCCAGCACCTCCGGCGTTCTGGGTACAGTCGCCCCGATAATGCCCATGTCATTCCCATACATCCCGGGGCCAAGTGGTTGCCCCAGTATGATGGCCTCCCTGATTCGCTGGACGAGTTCAAGCGCAAGATCAATGGCGTCCTAGATATGTATGCTATGACCGGCCAACAACGCACTGCTGTAGTACTCGGACAGTTAACTGGTGCAACAGAGAAAGACAGTGCATCCTGGCCTGCTGCTGAACGCAGATCAGCCCCTGCTATATTCAATAAATTGAGAGCTACCTTTGAGGAGTGTAATGAGGCTGATACACGCATGCGCTTCCATCGCTGCTACCAGAGGCCGGGAGATGACATAAGAGCTTATGCCTGGCGTGTGGAAGAAGCACTGCACGCCTTAATACATGTCAGCCCTGCCAGTGCACAGGATGAGAACAAGCTCCTCTTTGAACAGTTCACGCGGGGTCTGCTATCCCCTGAGGACAGTAAAAATGTACGCTGGTGGTCATTGAGCAACCCAGATGCTGATTTTAACACCCTGAAAGAAATGGCCACCAAAGGGTTAAAGCCGGTAGAGACCCATGAAGCTGCAATTAAACGGTGGTGCAACGGTAAGGGGCTGGCTACTCCAAAACCAGTACCGTGTCTGTAGCCACGCACGATGTACAATCTGCGCAGCCTGACAAATATGATTCTCTGCGGGCTGAGATGCGTGCTGAGATGTGCGAGATAAACAAAACATCTCTAAACTGATGGACGCTATGCAGTTACAGCAGAGCCAGCAGCCAGCACCAAGACCCCAAGCCAAGCCTCAGCCGCTGATTCAACTTGCCGACAGCCCGGAAGACGTCCCCTGGATGCAAGGGAGGCAAGCACAGAGCACAGACCTACACTGTTGACAGCCAGGGGGGTGGTCGATGTACACAATGGGAGAGTACCTTAAATCTTAAATTGTGGCAGTGAAGAGGTTAAATTACCCAGATATACCACCATTGCTAAATTATACACAGTCAGCAACAACAAGATCCACACAGTGCAACCACAACCCCACAAAAAAGGGGCAAAACCTGATCAAACAATTGGGCCACTGGAGGACTGGTGCCAGCAGCTCCATGTCGGAACTGACACCACTCCTGTGTATGAGAAGCAAGGTGTGTACTGGGTAGTTCAAGAATTCAAACAAGTCTTTAGTAAGCATCCACTTGATTTTGGTAGGATAAAAGGGGTACAACATCACATCCCCACAGGTACACATCCACCAATCAAGAAGCGGTACAGGCCTATTCCACCTGCACATTATCAAAAAGCCAAGGAAATGTTACAGGACATGAAGGACACAGGGGTTATACGATATAGCTGTAGTCCCTGGGCAGCCCCATTAGTCCTAGTCAGGAAAAAGCATGGCAGCATGAGGATGTATGTAGACTATAGGCAAATAAACCACATAACACACAAAGATGCTTACCCGTTACCACGTATAGAGGAATCTTTAGCTGCATTGAAGTCTGCCAATTACTTCTCCACCTTAGATCTCACTAGTGGGTATTGGCAGGTGTCCGTAGCCGAAGAAGATCGAGGAAAGACGCCATTCGCAACACTTATGGGCTTATGTGTGTTCAACAGCATGCCCTTGGGACTATGTAATGCATCGGAACCTTCCAGCGGTTAATGGAGAGTTGCCTGGGGCATAAGAACTTTGAGGCGGTACTGCTCTACCTGGATGATGTGATCGTGTACTCCAAGACCTACGAGGAACATGTCGCACATCTAGGAGAGGTGTTTGAAGCTCTGGCCAAATACAGGATGAAGCTAAAACCATCATACAGAGCTTCCCTCTTCAGAAAATAACTTGGGAAATTTCTGTAAGTACCAAGAATTCTGAAAAGCAAAACACTCCACACAGGGAACTCTTGGAGCATTTGCCCCTACACTCCTCCCCCCACCCAATTACATACCTACTAACTCAATCGATATGTGGATAATGCTGCCTAAGCCAATGTAGACCACACCACAGGGTCAGGGAGGACCTAAAGCACCAAAAAGGTAAACTCTTCCCTGTGAAGAGATCTTACCTGAAGGTATACAGTATTATTAGTGCAAGTTTTAACATTCTGGGAAAGCAGGGAATTGTCCAGCAAAGTGAGTTTAATGGCTGGCCTAAGGACCTTTAAGGGAATCTCCTATGTTTGAACCATGGAGTTATTAAAAAAATGTACTTCTGCCTTGCAGTACACAATAGAATGACCCTTTAACTCCTTCCCCTGAAAAGTCAAAATTAAAGAAAAATAATAATTTTATAATAGGGGTACTTGTGTGCCTAGTTGGGGAGCAACCGCTTCAACTAGGCTGTAATGTCCGTCCAAGTTACAGGTAAAATGAGGAATCCCGGACAAACTAAATGCAAACTTCCCCGTCATGCAGAACCACAAATTACCCAGACACCTTTTAACCCCTATACAGGGAACTGGTTTTACTGCAAGATCCAGGGGGTTGCTCCCTATAGATTGGTTGCAGTCAAGAATAGAAAAGTTGCCAAGCAGGGTCAAATCCAAGGCGTCAGAAAAGTACAAAATCATTAGGCTGGAGAATAGTACAAAAACAGGCAGAGGTCAATCCTGAAAATCAGTAATACTACGCAGGATAATAACCAGGGAATCAGGGAATATATCTCGTAACTTGTAGCAACACTCAGAGGATTCAAATAGGCTGCATTACTTTCTAATTGGCTGAAGTCAAAGTTAATGATTGCAGCTGGGCAGCTGTTTAACACATCCACAAGACAGACTACTACATCACCAGCCCCACCTTTGGAGTGAACACAGCGGCACCTGGTGGATGTTACATAGGTGCAGTCGTTTCCTGGCTGCTCCAGTCAAGGACAATACTGCACAAGGTGTTTGGCTGACCAGCAGAGGAGGCACAATATCCACTCTCAACGATAGTATTTTTGCTCCTGAGAAGAGGGCACATTCCCAAATTGCATCAAGTTCTCCCCTGCAGTTGAGGGTGTTTCCGGAGAGGGCAGCATTCAGTTAGTGGATGCTTTTTCATGTAGTCAGTCTTGTCTCCTACGATCCAGATGTACAGCAAGAGTCATGGCGGCCGCTAGACTTTAAGGCTGAGAATGATGTACCAGCATGTCTTTTAAGGCATCTGCAAGTCCATCCAAAAATATACTCCACCTGGAGGTTACCTTGAACAAAGTTTGACTCAGCAATGGTGTTCACTGTCTTCCTTGTCATAAATGAGCCCCAGCTTCCGAAAAAATATATTCACAGAAATATGGGTTGGGGAATCATCTGCTAAGGTGAAAGTCCAAGTCTGGGGATGCCCCTAGTAAATAGGTTACCTGGCTTACTCGGGACCTCTCATTCCCTGAGATAATGGATCAGAGTTGGAAATATAATTTACAATGTTCACAAAAATGAAACAATTTCTAAGGATCCCCTTAAAAGAAATTCTGGTGAGGGAACCTTCGATTCAGAGGATGCCTTAACATCCAACTTACAGGATGGTACAGGGTGAATTGAAGACACTCCACCATGGAGTGCTGTAGGGTACGGGAGTGGTGCCCTACGGTAGCAGCTAGGTCCTGAAACATAGTCAGCAAGCTCTGCATCTATTCAACAGTTGTCTAGCACAATCCATTCAATATGGGCTGATTATTATGTAACGCTGGGTGATGTCATGGGACCAACTGCATGCCAGCAAGTGCAGCGTGTCTGTCACACTTAGCGCAAACCGTCACACTGCCATGCACCATTGAGGGCCAGGGATACTCTTCATCTGCCTGCTGGTCCTGGCGAAGGGGGACTTCAACAGAGCTGCAGCTGGTGGATTAGCAAATAGAGGAGGACAAGGTAGCAGTGGCAGAAGCCCCTGTTTCCCTGCCTTCTGTAGCACCCCAACCAGAGGTCTTTGACTGGGAGAATACCATGTGGGGCCCTCTACCCCTTCACAGCAAGTATCCTTACAGGCATGGAACACCCTGGCCTTTGTCATTTCTGCAAGAAATTAAGCTCAGAGATGCCCTCACTCGAGAGTGATTGCAGGGGCCTAAGAGTAAAACCTTTGAGGGGCAATGAACCTGGTGCCGGGTGGTGACCTTCTTCCAGAAAGGTTCCTAGCTGGCAATGGGACTGGTGACAGGTGCTACGTAAACTAGTCCACCCTGCTCTGTGACCATCTGCCTTCACGACTCTGTACCTTCTATGTTGGGAAGATGGTCATCTTCATGAAGATAAATGGCAACAAGGGGTGGTACGCAGTAGGGATAATTCAGGTCACCAGCACAGAAGAATTCTAAGGCTGCCAACAGGAGGCCGACATGGAGAGCATCGGTTGCTGGCCAGGCCTGATCTTCTTATCCAGCCAGCTGCAATGAAACCCACAGGGGCCAGAGATCATGAAGAGCCTGTTGGAGTTGTCTGAGTCTTTCCATTGTGTGCTAGAGGGGGTGGCTATCCCCCAAATCCTCCATCCTCTTCTCCAGCAGTGGCCATCACCGGGATCAGTGGTGTACTGCTTCTTGGAAACACCTGGAGTACATATAGAACAATATACCCGGTCAGAGTGGGAAACCACACAAACTCCACACTATGAAGGCGAAACCTGCTCCTCGAGGCCAGCGAAAGGTTCCCCACACCTCTTCTGAACCTTGTATTGTGCCAAAAACACAGTAAAGCTAGGTTCACATTGCGCTTGTTCTGTCCGTTTAAAGGTTCTGTTAAACGGATCCATTATAAGTGACAGAAAAAGTGGCAATTTTAGCCCTTTTTGAGCGCATATGTTTTTGATGTCTCAAAAACGTATGCGCTACATGAGATAGACAGATAGATGATAGATAGATGGTAGAATAGGTAGATCAGGCTTACCAGACTCCTGACCCTACTTCTGGGGCCGCCCCTTAAGCTACTTGCATATTCACTACACTGACAGGCAAACAGCCAATCACAGACACTCACACTCTGTGAGAGCCTCTGTGATTTGCTGTTGCAGTCAGACTGTATTTCTCCAATGTGGACGGTGATTGTGCTTGGTTGCTATAGACATTAGTTTATGGCAACCAACCTGCGGTCATAGGGTGTTAAATAAATATAATTAATTTAAAAAAGCATGGGGATTCACAGTATTTTTAAATCTAGCCCGAAGAAAACAGACAGCTGTGAGCTGCTACCCTCAGCTGTGTAATTTTACCTTGGCTGGCAAAAAAAAAATGCGTGGGCTCCACCCTATTTTTATTTGCCAGCCAAGGTAAAGCTAAGCAACTGAGGGCTGGTATTCTCAGCGGGTGAGGGCCACGCTCCCCATGATCTCTAATCACTGAATGACAGCAGGGAGACCTGTGGCAGGATAAGCGGTGATGTCACTGAGGACCCCTTTGCCATTGTAACCGACCGAGTGGTTACTATAGCAATGTTGGCCTCGGATCAGCTTGGTTAACAACCTACTTACTGGCCACTATCCCTGTGACTCCTGAGTGAGCCACAAGAATCGTGGCGGGGTAAGCAGGGAGTTAAATGACCTGATCCAAGGCAACCGTTGCTATAGTAACTGCTCGCTTGGGTACTATGGCAGCGGGGTCCTCGGTGACATCACCATTACCCTGCCACAGGTCTCCCCCGCTGTCATTCAGTGAATAGAGATCACTGGGAGTGGGCGTGTTCTTTCTCCCCGTGATTTGTAATGTAGCAGAGCTGAGTGAGTGCAGAAAGACAGAAGACAGGATCGTGGATAGTATGAGGGTGGGGAGGGAGTAATAAAGATGGCATCTGTAAGTGTCTCTGTGTATTTATTCTTGATAAAATTATTTTTCTCTGGGTGGTGTCTTTTTTTAACTCTTCATTAGAGATTCTTAATGGCTGGATCTAACTTGGTCTGACATTAAGAATCTCAGGGTTTAATACCAGCTGGTAAAACAAAGCTGGTATTAACCCAGTGTGCCACCTACCACAAGGGCCACTGGAAGAGCCTGGTATAGTGCCTGAAAATGGTGCTTCTAATGAAGGCGCCATTTTCAGGGGCAGCTACAGGATACTATTCTTTACAATGGGGACCCTAAAACAATGGGCCCTCACCTGTTATGATCCGATGATTTAGGAGTAACATGAAGATTCCACAGAAGTCGTTGGTAACTTTACTGACCGCGACACCTGACTCAATATCACAACTAGAAGTAGCCGTGGGATGTAACTTACCATGCCATAGACACTTCAACACGGCTGGAGAACTAGCTACCCCTAGAGATGAAAATAGGAAAAGCTATCTTGCCTCAGAGAAGAACCCCCAAAGAGCAGCAAGCCCCCTACAGATATTAACTGGGAAACAGGAGAGGAAAAGACACACACAGGCAGAATATAGAGTTCATCAAAAGAGGCCACACTAGCTAGATATCAAAGACAGGATAGAATACTATTGTGGTCAGTATTAAAATACCGTATATACTCGAGTATAAGCCGAGTTTTTCAGCACAATTTTTATACTCGAGTCACTGGGTATTTGCTTGGGGGGATGCTGTGACCGGGTGCTGGAGGAGGCAGGAGGAGGCCGCAATGACAGTGGGAGGTCACGTGGGGCCGCCTCATTAGTGTAATGAATATGCACTGCATCCCCCTGTCCATCAGTGGCGGGGGAGAGGTGCATATTGAACTACACTGGCCCCCCATCAGTGATCTACACCCCCCCCTCCTTAGTATCTGTCCCCCAGGCTGCGGCACACATTAAAATAACAAAATTTTTATACATCACCTTTCCGGCGACTCTTTGCTGGCAGCGCTACGCCCTCCTGCTTTTGCCGATATCATGTGACCGGCACAGCAGTGATGACGTCATTGCTGCTGCATCGGCCACAGGAATAGAAGCCGGGACAAGCAGGAAGAAGCATGAAGACCGGAGAACGCGGCGCTGCCAGAAAGGAGTCGCCGGAAAGGTGATGTATAAAAAGTTTGTTATTTTAATGTGTGCCGCAGCCTGGGGGACAGATACTAAGGAGGGGAGCTGTAGATCACTGATGGGAGCCTGTATACTACCTAAGGAGGGGGCCTGTATACTACTATGGAGGGGGCCTGTATGCTACCTAAGGAGGGGGCCGGTATACTACCTACGGAGGGGGCCTGTATACTACCTAAGGAGGGGGCCTGTATACTACTAAGGAGGGGGCCTGTATACTACCTAAGGAGGGGCCTGTATACTACCTACGGAGGGGGCCTGTATACTACCTAAGGAGGGGGCCTGTATACTACCTAAGGAGGGGGCCTGTATACTACCTACGGAGGGGGCCTGTATACTACCTAAGGAGGGGGCCTGTATATTACCTAAGGAGGGGGCCTATATACTACTAAGGAGGGGGCCTGTATACTACTAAGGAGGGGGGCCTGTATACTACTAAGGAGGGGGCCTGTATAAAGCTAAGGAGGGGGCCTGTATACTACTAAGGAGGGGGCCTGTATACTACCTAAGGAGGGGGCCTGTATACTACCTAAGGAGGGGGCCTGTATACTACTAAGGAGTGGGCCTGTATACTACCTAAGGAGGGGGCCTGTATACTACCTAAGGAGGGGGCCTGTATACTACCTACGGAGGGGGCCTGTATACTACCTAAGGAGGGGGCCTGTATACTACTAAGGAGGGGGCCTGTATACTACCTACGGAGGGGGCCTGTATACTACCTACAGAGGGGGCCTGTATACTAACTAAGGAGGGGGCCTGTATACTACCTAAGGAGGGGGCCTGTATACTAATAAGGAGGGGGGCCTGTATACTACTATGGAGGGGGGCCTGTATACTACTAAGGAGGGGGCCTGTATACTACTAAGGTGGGGGCCTGTATAAAGCTAAGAAGGGGGCCTGCATACTCCTAAGGAGGGGGCCTGTATACTCCTAAGGAGGGGGCCTGTATACTCCTAAGGAGGGGGGCCTGTATACTACAAGGAGGGGGGCCTGTATACTACTAAGGTGGGGCCTGTATACTACTAAGGAGGGGGCCTGTATAAAGCTAAGGAGGGGGCCTGCATACTCCTAAGGAGGGGGCCTGTATACTCCTAAGGAGGGGGCCTGTATAGTCCTAAGGAGGGGGGCCTGTATACTACAAGGAGGGGGGCCTGTATACTACAAGGTGGGGGGCCGGTATACTACTAGGAGGGGGCCTGTATACTACTAAGGAGGGGGTCCTGTATACTACTAAGGAGGGAGGCCGGTATACTACTAAGGAGGGGGCCTGTATACTACTAAGGAGGGGGCTTGTATACTACTAAGGAGGGGGGCCTGTATATTACTAAGGAGGGGGGGCCTGTATAAAGCTAAGGAGGGGGCCTGTATACTACTAAGGAGGGGGCCTGTATACTACCTAAGGAGGGGGCCTGTATACTACCTAAGGAGGGGGCCTGTATACTACTAAGGAGTGGGCCTGTATACTACCTAAGGAGGGGGCCTGTATACTACCTAAGGAGGGGGCCTGTATACTACCTACGGAGGGGGCCTGTATACTACCTAAGGAGGGGGCCTGTATACTACTAAGGAGGGGGCCTGTATACTACCTACGGAGGGGGCCTGTATACTACCTACAGAGGGGGCCTGTATACTAACTAAGGAGGGGGCCTGTATACTACCTAAGGAGGGGGCCTGTATACTAATAAGGAGGGGGGCCTGTATACTACTATGGAGGGGGGCCTGTATACTACTAAGGAGGGGGGCCTGTATACTACTAAGGTGGGGGCCTGTATAAAGCTAAGGAGGGGGCCTGCATTCTCCTAAGGAGGGGGCCTGTATACTCCTAAGGAGGGGGCCTGTATACTCCTAAGGAGGGGGGCCTGTATACTACAAGGAGGGGGGCCTGTATACTACTAAGGTGGGGGCCTGTATACTACTAAGGAGGGGGCCTGTATAAAGCTAAGGAGGGGGCCTGCATACTCCTAAGGAGGGGGCCTGTATACTCCTAAGGAGGGGGCCTGTATACTCCTAAGGAGGGGGGCCTGTATACTACAAGGAGGGGGGCCTGTATACTAAAAGGAGGGGGGCCGGTATACTACTAGGAGGGGGCCTGTATACTACTAAGGAGGGGGTCCTGTATACTACTAAGGAGGGAGGCCGGTATACTACTAAGGAGGGGGGCCTCTATACTCCTAAGGAGGGGGGCCTGTATACTACAAGGAGGGGGGCCGGTATACTACTAGGAGGGGGCCTGTATACTACTAAGGAGGGGGTCCTGTATACTACTAAGGAGGGAGGCCGGTATACTACTAAGGAGGGGGGCCTGTATGCTACTAAGGAGGGAGGCCTGTATACTACTAAGGAGGGGGGCCTGTATACCAGGATGGGGGGCTATATAACAGGATGGGGGTCTGCTGCATTTCTCACCCTAGGCTTATACTCGAGTCAATACATTTCCCTAGTTTTGGAGGGTAAAATTAGGGGCCTCGGCTTATACTCGGGTCGGCTTATACTCGAGTATATACGGTATTATAAAAAAAATCTCCAACAGCAGATAGTGTCAAATATTACCCTGAGTCCACTAAGACTCGCTGCCCTCTCTATATCTGCAGAACCTCTGTGAATCAAACAAGAATAAACAAGTACCAATGCCAACAACACTGGAAATAGCAGATAACAGTGAATAGCAATTTCTTTCCAGGAAGAAAACTTCCTAACTGAGAGCAGGTAAACAAACATGCAGACTAAATTTCAAACCCACAACTCAGAACAAGACAAACTGAAAACAGATCCACTAGCGCACAACATGTGCGCCACAAAGTAACACAAACCATTCACTTAGCTTGCAAAGATTTCAGCAGACCAGGAGAAACCAGGAAAAGGTGTGGACACCTCCAGGAACATTCACAACTGGCAAGGACTGATCAGCTTCAAACCACTATATGCTCCAATCTGAACCTGACTGTCAATCATCAAGATCAGCTGTAGAACTTTCCAACACACAGCCAGCTGCATTACCAGCAACAACCACCGGAGAGAGCTCATAACCAGAATTCCTCCTTAATGAATTCACAACACTCACCCCACTGAGAATACCAGCCCTCAGGTTCCTAGCTTTACCCCGTCCGCAATTAAAAATAAGGCGGAGCCCATGCATTTTTTTGGTAGCCAAGACAAAAATACGCAGCTGAGGGTGGCAGCTTGTAGCTGTGTGCTTTCCTCAGGCTAGAGTTAAAAATATTGCGAAGCCCCACACATTTTTTTAAGTATTTATTTATTTAACACCCTGTGATGGCAGGTTGGTTGCCATACACTAATGTGTATGACAACCAAGCCCAATCACTGTCCAATGCTGTCTGACTGCAACAGCCAATCACAGAGGCTCTCACAGAGTGTGAGCATCTGTGATTGGCTGTTTACCGGTCAGTGCAATGAATATGCAAGTAGTTTAATGGCCGGACCTGAAAATAGTGGCAGAGAGCAAGGAGAAAGAGCAAGGAGGCTGGTACTGCTATTCTTGCATCTATATCAGTCTTTCTATCTGTCCTATCATCTTTCTGTCCTATCATCTTTCTATCCTATCATTTTTTGCAAATGTAACACAATGCTGCAGATTTCCACAAATCTGTAGCATTGCATTATAGTACGATTAGTGTCCAGCAGACTGAAAAATGCTGCCGACCGCGTTTTCTTGTACGTTGAAGAAAACGCATACTTGCAAACGAATTCCTGTTTAGGAATGCATTAATATGCGTTTGTTGAATGGAAGCCTATGGATGCATTAACGCATCTGTTACATTGCGTTTGTGCTGCTGTCAAACGAATCCATTAAAAAGACAGTACAAATGCAATGTCAACGTAGCCTAAAGGTACCTTTACACGCCGCTACAGAAGGTTGAAAACAACCGGGTTACGGAGACAAATGTATGTTGCACCGTCAAATCAACCCGAGGTAGCGGCGTGTAAACTAGCTTGTTGCTACCCGTCACTTTCGGCACCTGTTTCAGAGCAGTGCTCTAAAACAGGTTGATTTCAACCCGATGCTAGCGGCGTCTAAATAAGGTAGGGTAAGTTTTTTTTGACACCTAGTTAACTCCCGGGGCATGACCCTAGCCTCCGGGAAACCGCCCCCCTTCAGCGATCATTGGTGGAAGCTCCTGCGTTGCGATTGGTTGTCGCTGCATAGGGCGGCATATTTAAGGAGTTGACCAGTCACACTACACATTTGCTATAGCGTCATGTATTAGCCAGCCTTCCTGCGCTGGCTGGCCAATCATGATGCTATTGCTTTGTCCAATACGTACGAGCGTCTCGTAATCCACAGCTCTGGCACGCTTATGTGTTATCCCTGCTGCACCAGGTCCTCCCATATTACCTTCTGTCGCGGTGTGTAAATGAGGGACGGTGCTCTACAGAAGGTAACTTGAGGCACCCGGCGGTGCATCCAGAGATAGATTAAACCTTCTGTAGAGCACCTTGTAGCGGCGTGTAAAGGAGGTATCGGGTACCGTTTGCAACCGTTGGTACGTGCTCGTGCACGTGAAGCACCCGGTTGTTTCTAACTTTCCGTAGCAGCGTGTAAAGGTACCTTAAGAGTTTGCATGCCGCTGTAGTGGGGAGAACCCACTTAATATTTTATTGGGTGTATGTCTTTAGAAGTACAAGGTAACCACAATGTATTGAGCACTAACAAATTGAAGGCTCCATGTCTCTTATTAGCCCTTTGTGAAAATGAAGAATTTGGAACTAAAATTACACTTTAATGGAAAAAATGTACATTATAAAATTTTACAAGACACCTGTTTATCAAAATGCTACTTTTACCCCTAAATAAATTTAAGGGTGTTGCACAATAGGGTCACCACTTGGTGTTTCTGCTGGTATAGAACACAAGGGGCTCTGAAAATGGCACCTACAATATTCTCCAGCAAAATTTGCATTCCAAAAACAAAATTGCACTCTGAAAGCAGTCTGAGGGAGATCTGTGTCCAGCCTAAAGATCTTATCAGCTCATTTGCTGATAAAAAATGAGGGTAGAAAAAATGTGGGTATCTCTGGGTTAAAACAGATATTACGATATTTTATTCAGCTTTCTATAACCTGCATGCCCATGTGTGATGCCCACCAGGGGGTACTGGGTAACAGGGCTGGTCGGTTCGGTGGGAGGTCACGGTGGCGGTGACCCGGCTCTGTGGCCCTGGGCGTGCAGTAAATGGGGATTATTTAAAGGGGATAGTTCGTGACGCCACCTGTGGCACTCAGCCAGGGGTGGCCGACACTGCAAGATTAGACCGCTGGGGCAGATTGTAGTGCAGCCGGAATAGTAAAGCTCTCCACAAGTGGAACTAGGCCTCAGCGATGGTGTAAACAGTCTATAAAGGCTGATGGTCGGCAGGGCCGCAGAGAGTGGAAGGCACGGGAAATAACCAGATCAGGCAAGGCTACCCAGTCGGGTGCTGTGTTCCTTCATGGTGTGGACTGGCCAGCTCCCAGCAGTCGGGATCGCTTCTCCGATACACCCTTCTTTTCCTTTCCTGGTTGCTCTCTTCCTGCCTGTATACTCACCCTCTTTCCCAGCACCTTCATGCACAGGGTCCAAGGCTGATGGCTGAAGGCCTTGTCAGGCGACTGCGTCGGCACATCCCCTGACCCTAGTTCTAGCCACCGTCCTGGCGATTACTATGGTTTATGGCCACTGCCCTTGAAGAAGCAGTGGCCTCCGTTATTCCTGGTTGAGACATGCTGCACTCCCGCCAGATCGGAGCTGGTCTCCTCAGTCAACCTTTCCATATGACCAACTCGGATCAGGAAAGATTCAGGGCACATGTGTGGGTTCCCCACTCCCGTATCCCTGGGACTCCTCCTTCCCACGTCCTCTCCAGACGTCCTTCCTCCTTCAACTCCTCTCACTCTCCCTCTCTCACTTAATGGTAACCCCTCCTCCTGACAAGAAGATGGGGCCCTCCCTCTCAATAGGGTTTGCCCGAATCCCCTAGCCTGGAATTGGGATGGTGTTGTGTGCAATTGTAGTGTCTCGGACTTGCAACCCCTCTCACCTGGAAGGGGTGACACGACACCTGTTGAGAGGTTCAGCATCACTGTGGCGACAAGTCCGCAGGGACTACACACATTCAGAATGCCACTCAAACCTAACTGTCATCCTATTGATTACCAGGCTCAGATTTCACATTCAAATTATCAGCTAATCTTAATGGTCTTCTTACTTTTGCCAATTTCAGAAGTGATATCAGATAATTTTCCTCAACAAAAAAATGACAAGTTTAATAGTTTTGACCCTTTTGCTTGATTTGGTTCTTCTCTTCCTACATTTAGGACTTGAGTTATAATCTGATATAATATTTTGTCAAAGCTATGCAAACATATGGAAGGGGCTAGTATGCAGATGGTCAGAAGGCATGAAAAATTGGTCAGTAAAGGGTCAGTGAGGTTCGGCATTCAGTGGGTCAGAAGACAGTAAAAGAGTCAGTAAAGGCTGGTATGGAGTGGGTCACAAGACAGAAAAAGAGTCAGTGAGGAACAGCATGCAGTGGGTTTACAAGGTAAGAAAAAGGAAAAGTGAGGGCCGGCATGCAGAGGGTCAGAATGCAGAAAAAGGGTCAGAGAGAGTTGGCATGCAATGGGTCAGGAGGCAGAAAACGGGTCAGTGAGGGCCGGCATGCAATGGCTCACAAGGCAGAAAAAGGGTCAGTGAGAAACAGCATGCAGTGGATCAGAAGGTGAGAAAAAGGAACAGTGCGGGCCAGCATGCAATGGGTCAGAAGGCAGAAAAAGGGTCAGAGAGAGTTGGCATGCAATGGGTCAGAAGGCAGAAAAAGGGTCAGTGAGGGCCGGCATGCAATGGCTCACAAGGCAGAAAAAGGGTCAGTGAGAAACAGCATGCAGTGGGTCAGAAGGTGAGAAAAAGGAACAGTGCGGGCCAGCATGCAATGGGTCAGAAGGCAGAAAAAGGGTCAGTGAGGGCCGGCATGCAATGGCTCACAAGGCAGAAAAAGGGTCAGTGAGAAACAGCATGCAGTGGGTCAGAAGGTGAGAAAAAGGAACAGTGCGGGCCAGCATGCAATGGGTCAGAAGGCAGAAAAAGGGTCAGTGAGGGCCGGCATGCAATGGCTCACAAGGCAGAAAAAGGGTCAGTGAGAAACAGCATGCAGTAGGTCAGAAGGCAAGAAAAAGGTCAGTGAGGGAAGGAATGCACTGGGTTAGATGGCAGAAAAAGGTTAGTGAGGGTCGGCATGCAGTGGGTCAGAAGGCAGAAAGGGGTCAGTAAGGGCCAGTGTGTGGTGGGTGAGAAGGCACAAAATGGGTCAGTAAGGGCCAGCATGCAGTGGGTCAATACACGGGAACGGGGCCAGTGAGGGCTAACATGCAGTGGGTCAGTAAGCAAAAAAGTAGTCAGTGAGGGTCTGCATGCAGTGGGTCAGTATGCAGAAGAGGGCCATTATGTATTGGGTCAGAAGGCAAGAAAAGGTTTCAGGAGTCCTAACTATCCCATTTTGGTGCCTCCATAACCATCACTATGAATGCCTTATTAGGCCTTAGTACTGCCCTGTCACCATCTATTTGCCTCTCTGGTGGTGCCGCCTCACACACTAAATGCCTTTGTGGTCCTAGTGTTATTCTTCTTGTATCATGCTTCCCCTTTTTTGAGGACTTTAAAAAGTTTTGGAAATGATTGTCCTATGATAGCAAAATAAGATTCTCTCATTGTGCTCCTTCATCTCCTAGCGCTGCTATGGTTGTCTTGCTCTGATGTAAATTATAAGGGTTGTCCACTATAGGATAACCTCTTTTTCAATGTTCTTATTGTATCTAGTTAAAGAAAAAATAAAAGCTTAAGTACCTCTTAAGGGGGCTCCACTGTTGTTGCTGAGTACAGCATACACTTATAGACTACAGCGCTTGGAGCAGTGCTTGTCCCGAAGGAAGGTATGATTTTATTCTTGATAGACATACTAGGGACATTAAAAGGGGTTGTCTAGGAGTCTAGAAGCTTTTTAACTGTATTGAATGATATCCTCACTGCACCAGTTGTCCCTCGGCCTCGGTGGTCAGTTGAACATATTTGGCCTGTGGCTGTTGAGACCAGATATTAGGAGCAGCAGACAGTTGATATGAGATGGACAGGAGCTGATCCTTTCCAATTTGAGCACGGCTTCTTTACTATAAATTTTCAAAAATTGCAGAAAAACCGTTTAATACAATAAGCCAAGCTAAGTAGTGACTGACAGTGACTGGAACAACTGCTACTTGATAGGAGGCAATGAGACTATCAATGAAGATATAAAAATGGTAAGAGTGGTAAGTGCCTGTACTTTTTGTTACCATTACTTGTATTCTGTGGTTGAGGAAAAAGTGTGTGCAAAATGGGTGTGGCTATCAAAATGGGTGTGGCATTCAAATGGGCATGGTTTGCAAACACAGAGGACCTGTTAAAAATTTGAATCCCACCCTTGCATCACAAACTTTCAAGCACTACTGTACAAAACCAAGGGTATTTATTTCAAAAGGAAGTGACAGATCATACAACTTACATACAAAATACAGCAGTACTTAACTGCTTGTACCAGCCCTCTTTGCTATTAGTCGGCAAGAACCTGGGTAAGATACCACTTCTCTAAAGAAGCTGCCTTGGTTAGCAAGTGTCATGGTGTAGTGAGAATGCTGATGAGGGAATGGCAGGTATGGGCAGGGTGACCAGGGAAGACTAGTCTGACCCTAGTCTAGAAACCCTGAATGGCCCTGATCCAGAAGGTATCTGATGGTGAGAAGGTTCGGGCCTCCAGCTCTCCCTAACCTCTTCCACCAGCCCTGTGCTATTCCCCCCTCACCTCCCTCCATAGAACTGGGATACAGCAACTCCAAAGGAAAGGACTTCAGCAACACAAACACACAGGTCAGCACAGCACGGCTTCCAGGCATAGAGTGAAACTCTATCAGCAGCATCACCTGGTGGAAGGAGAGGCTACTTAAAGGCTAGGGGGAGGGGAGTTCAGGTGAATCACACATTAACCCTTCAACCAGCAGTTGAACCTCATAGTGAATGCAGTTCTGGAGCACAACACAGGAGGCCAGGACCTTCACAACTATCAACCATGCAGCTCTTAAAGACAAACACATACACAGCAGCATCCAGCAATGTCAGCGCCATCTAAGCACGTGACAGCAAGTAGGGTGATTGCAAATCAGCCCAAAGGTCAGGGAAAAGGAGTGGAGGAGGAAAGAAACTCAAGGATTTTCTGTTCTGCTCTTTACTATGAGGCCTCCTTTGCACAATCCTCACTGTGATTTGAGTATGCTATGACTTTGACTTATGGGTAGCTTAAATGTTTCCCTATTAAAAGGAAAGTTTGAAACAATCTTGTAAAAATCGCTAAGGCCCCCTTCACATCACGATTTTTTCAGATCCTTGGCTATCTGTTGTAAAACTGATAGCCACAGATCCGATTTGGCCCCATGTATCCCTATGTGCATGGATGGGCATGGATTAGTCCTATATGGCCATCCGATTGTGTCCAAATTGTCACGGATCCAATTGTGTCCGATTTTTTTTGATGTACTCAAAATTGAAGACTGCTCCGATTTTGGGTGCAGCGGACCAAATCGGACAGAATCGGATCCGATGCGGTCCGCAGCAAATAACTCAGGGGCCCATGGACAGCGGATCCGGGAAAAAACAGAATTGGTTCCCGGATCCGATTTTAGTGTACTGAGCATGCTCAGTACGTTAAAACTGCTCTGTTCCAGTAATTTCACTTTAGCAGTGTATCTACATACACTGCTAAAGTGAAATTAAAGTAAGCAAAGTGTTAAAAAAAAAAATGCTCACCTCTCCACCGAGTGTGCACGCCATCCACCTCTGATGGCTTAAGGACCTTATTCAGCTGTCCGGGCGGGGCAACCCAATCAGCTGATGTGTCACATGACAACATCCGCTGAGCGGTTTAAACTGCCCGCCAAAACCGATAAGTGGGTGGTTTAAACCGCTCATCTGATGCTGTCATGTGACACCTCAGCTGATCGGGTTCCCCCGCCCCGCCCGGACAACTGATGAAGGTCCTTCAGCCATCGAAGGTGGATGTCGCGCATTGCAGGACACTCGGTGGAGAAGTGAGCATTTTTAAAAAAATATTTTTAACCATTGCTTTCCCTTTCGCAATGTATGTACATACAGTTAGGGCCAGAAATATTTGGACAGTGACACAAGTTTTGTTATTTTAGCTGTTTACAAAAACATGTTCAGAAATACAATTATATATATAATATGGGCTGAAAGTGCACACTCCCAGCTGCAATATGAGAGTTTCCACATCCAAATCGGAGAAAGGGTTTAGGAGTCATGGCTCTGTAATGCATAGCCTCCTCTTTTTCAAGGGACCAAAAGTAATTGGACAATGGACTCTAAGGGCTGCAATTAACTCTGAAGGCGTCTCCCTCGTTAACCTGTAATCAATGAAGTAGTTAAAAGGTCAGGGGTGGATTCCAGGTGTGTGGTTTTGCATTTGGAAGCTGTTGCTGTGACCAGACAACATGCGGTCAAAGGAACTCTCAATTGAGGTGAAGCAGAACATCCTGAGGCTGAAAAAAAATAAAAAATCCATCAGAGAGATAGCAGACATGCTTGGAGTAGCAAAATCAACAGTTGGGTACATTCTGAGAAAAAAGGAATTGACTGGTGAGCTTGGGAACTGTAAAAGGCCTGGGCGTCCATGGATGACAACAGTGGTGGATGATCGCCGCATACTTTATTTGGTGAAGAAGAACCCGTTCACAACATCAACTGAAGTCCAGAACACTGTCAGTGAAGTAGGTGTATCTGTCTCTAAGTCAACAGTAAAGAGAAGACTCCATGACAGTAAATACAAAGGGTTCACATCTAGATGCAAACCATTCATCAATTCCAAAAATAGACAGGCCAGAGTTATATTTGCTGAAAAACACCTCAAGAAGCCAGCTCAGTTCTGGAAAAGTATTCTATGGACAGATGAGACAAAGATCAACCTGTACCAGAATGATGGGAAGAAAAAAGTTTGGAGAAGAAAGGGAACGGCACATGATCCAAGGCACACCACATCCTCTGTAAAACATGGTGGAGGCAACGTGATGGCATGGGCATGCATGGCTTTCAATGGCACTGGGTCACTTGTGTTTATTGATGACATAACAGCAGACAAGAGTAGCCGGATGAATTCTGAAGTGTACCGGGATATACTTTCAGCCCAGATTCAGCCAAATGCTGCAAAGTTGATTGGACGGCGCTTCATAGTACAGATGGACAATGACCCCAAGCATACAGCCAAAGCTACCCAGGAGTTCATGAGTGCAAAAAAGTGGAACATTCTGCAATGGCCAAGTCACTCACCAGATCTTAACCCAATTGAGCATGCATTTCACTTGCTCAAATCCAGACTTAAGACGGAAAGACCCACAAACAAGCAAGACCTGAAGGCTGCGGCTGTAAAGGCCTGGCAAAGCATTAAGAAGGAGGAAACCCAGCGTTTGGTGATGTCCATGGGTTCCAGACTTAAGGCAGTGATTGCCTCCAAAGGATTCGCAACAAAATATTGAAAATAAAAATATTTTGTTTGGGTTATGGTTTTGTCCAATTACTTTTGACCTCCTAAAATGTGGAGTGTTTGTAAAGAAATGTGTACAATTCCTACATTTTCTATCAGATATTTTTGTTCAACCCTTCAAATTAAACGTTACAATCTGCACTTGAATTCTGTTGTAGAGGTTTCATTTCAAATCCAATGTGGTGGCATGCAGAGCCCAACTCGCGAAAATTGTGTCACTGTCCAAATATTTCTGGCCCTAACTGTACATTGCAAAAGTGAAAGTCAACCCCTAAACCACTTACCTGCGCTTTGCAGGCTCGGCTCCTCCCAGCTCTTTCTGTGTCCGGATCCATCAAAATCATAGATCCGGACACAGAAATAGCATCCGGAGTAAAAAATCCGGGCCTTTCCATTCCTGTCCGTGTGGTCTTGTAAAAAACAGGATCCCTACTGTGGAGCCCACTGGGACGGGGTACTCGGTACCGGACCGGGGTATCGCAGAGGGAATCTTGGCAGTTCTTGGTCCTGACCGTGTCTCAAGCCCACAAGTAATGGGGGGTATTTACAGGGGAGTTTGTTGTGACGCCACCCACGGGTTGTGGTCAGGGTGACCACTGCTGCTGCAGAACCTCCGGGGATGATGTTTGGCAGCAGGTGATGTGACGGCTCTCCGCGGGCAGAGCCTGATTCCCCAGGGAAGTGATGATAAAAGTCTATGGATGATGCAGAATAAGGGTAGTGGTGGAGATGATAGCCGCTTGTGAGGGAAAGTAGGGCTTGAATGAAAGGATCACACAGACTCACGATTGAGTAGTTTTCAACGTCGTTACTAAAGTTGTTGTTAAGCAGAGTACTGTCCATGGACTCAGTACCGGGGCCGGGTTGCTCCCACTCTGACCGGGTCCTTGGCTTCCCACTCCTGCGCTGTGTGTGTGGCCCTGCTGCCGCTTCAGCTAGGCTGCACGGCCCTGTCTCTCCTCACAAGTACCCTATTGCTAGGCAACTTGAGTCTTATCTGTGTATTTCTGGCCCCGCCGTGTTGCTTCGCTCTGGTACAGTGCAGATCTATAACCTCCACTAGTCCGGTGTTTACTGTGCTGCTTGTTTCAGTCACATTTTCGGATCCAGTATCCGGTCTTTGCGCTCCTCCGGGGTGAGTTATGAGGTAACTCAATCTTCCAGATGTGTTCCTTTGTTTCTATTGACTCCTTTCCTCAGACCCTGGCAAGGCCTGGAATTGATGCCAAAAACAAAAACCAACACTGCACTTGCAGGATGCAGTCAGACCCCACTATGTAAAGCAAGCCCAGGTACAGGCTAATAAATCACCTCAACCTACAACAAGGTGTGGGAGGCGACTTGCCATGCACATAATGGGCTTGTATAGGACACCATTCACACTGATACATATGATGCAGAGTGTCTGAAAGCTACCCACTTATTCTGATGCCCGATCAAATGGGCTGCACAGTACAATACCTCTGCACCGCTTGATGAATTGATTACATCGATGGTAAGTTTTTCTGATGCTGCTTTTTCTTAGTAGTTTTTGTACAAATTTGTTAGGACTCATGAGCATGGGAATCCGTGATGGGGATCATGAGCTTAAGTGTCTTGGCCAATGCATGAACCAATATCCCATTTATAAAAGTTTTTTTGTTTATCATATAAAAAACTTTTTGCACTTTTTTTTATCAATTCAGGGTGCAGTTGGGCCCCATGGGACGCCATTCATCTAGTGGTGCAGAGGTATTGTACTGTGCGGCCCATTTGGTCAGGCAGCAGAACAAGTGGGTAGCTTTCAGACACTCTGCATCATATGTATCAGTGTGAATGGTGTCCTATGCAAGCCCATTATGTGCATGGCAAGTCGCCTCCCACACCTTGTTGTAGGTTGAGGTGATTTATTAGCCTGCGCCTGGGCTTGCTTTACATAGTGGGGTCTGACTGCATCCTGCAAATGCAGTGTTGGTTTTTGTTTTTGGCATCGATCGTAAGTTTTTCTGATGTCGCTTTTTCTTAGTAGTTTTTGTACATAGGCCTGGAATTGAGCAGCGGACCGTGGGGAAGCCTAAGGCAGCTCCTTTACACCACAGTCCTTCTTCCTCAGTTCTCCCAGGAACTGAACTACTCACTTCCTCTCTACACCAGAATATATAGGGAATCAGCTTTAGCTCCCCCTTCTGGCCTGGAGGCGCTAGTGTAGTATAGTGGGTTGTGTGGAGAATTAACTCTTGGTGATATTACTGTGGCATATTAACCCCTGGGGTGCCACACTACAGACAGAAATAAAATGTGATGTGAAAGGAGCCTAAGATCCTGACATGGTTACATGCAACTTTGTATTTGTTGCGGCCAGGGCTAGGGGGTACTCGGTCACCGGGACTGATGGCTTTGTGGGGGGTCACGGGTGGTCTGGATCCCAGTGCCGTGCCCTGGTGATCATTTGAAGGGGACGTTGATGATGGGAGAAGGGGTTATTTACAGGGGATCGTGACTCCACCTGTAGTTCCCGGTAAATTGGTACCGGCACTGCAAGCCGGCCGCTGAGATGATGGTGGGTGCAGCAGAGTGTGGAACAGCTCCCCACAGATGGAGCTTTACCTCAGGGCAGCGATGAAGGAAGATGGTGGATGATGAGGGGGATGAAGGGAGTAGTAGTAGATTTTGGTGCTGCAGTTCTTACCCCTCCGCTTAGCTGCTGATGATGCTGAGCCCTCAGGGCACCACAATAAGAATGACAGAGTCCCAATTCAGCTTTACTCCACTTTAATGAGTACTGGCAGATGATGATAGTATACGGTGCAGTCCGGTTTACCGGGGGCCGGTCACCAGCTCCAGGTTTCCTGTTATGGAGACTCTAGATGTCCTCCCTTCTATGGCTTTCTGGGACAACTTGTCCTTCTTACTCTCCACCCTCGCAGAGCTCTCCCGCCAGTCCCCTGATCTGCCTCGCTGAGGCACGGTTATCCTTTCCCGGATTTAAGAGGAGTCGTTCTCTCCCCCGACGTCAGTAATCGGGCTGTTACTCCTGCGGTCCTGGATCTATTGTGGTCCTGAGGGGCGAGGTACCTTGTGGTGCGTACAGCAACCCGTTTAGAGTGGGCCCGCAGCTTGTTGGTCTATAGCCAGTGGTAAACGCCTGACTACTTCGGCTACCCGCACTGCCGATGCTCACCAACGCGACCAGCCGGCTCCAACCAGTCCTGGTCCGTTGCCTTCTGTCCTGGGCCCTCACTTAGAGATGGGGCTCCCTCCTGTCAGCTGGGCCATCAGGCCTGACCTCTCTGCCTGCCTTCCCAGCACTGAGGTAACTGTCACTTTCACTCCCACTACTCTATCCTAGGCTCCACCCCCACCCCTATGGGACCTACTAAATTACCGGCCCCCCCTATTCTAAGTGGTGTGGTCCTAGGTGGGTGTACAAACAGACTCCATAGAGTGAACCTTGAGCTGATGACTTACAGGGAAAAACACATTTTTATATTAAAGTGTAATACTACCCTGTGCGCCTAGTCACAGGGGCTCCACATATTCAAAGGGAAAGAAATATAAACATATGTCACTCCAATGCTTTGGCTTTATAATAAATGCAGTGAATTTACCTGTTTCTATTTTTGGCTGTGTTCTGGTTTGTTGTTAGCACTGCACGCTTGTACTTTATACCAACATGTAAATTCTTGCATACAACTTTCACCTACATCTTCCAAGAAGAGCCATGGTTAGCTCTATAAAAAAAATAATGTAAGCCGAAACATAAAGTAAGTAAAAACAGCCCAATATAACTTCCTGCAACAATCACCAGGTGTTCAACCACATTGCAACTCTTTTTATGTAAGAATGTCAGGAATCCCACAGTTGTGTAGTAAAATGGGCTATTATGAATCTTGTATTTAAAAAAAAAAAGAAATTATTCACAGCAATAATCTACACCATGTTCCAAATTATTATGCAAATTGGTTTTAAGTGTCATAGGGTTGGGTTTTTTTTGTCAATCAATGGATCACTGAAATCAATCTCAGATACCGGTGATAATTAGTTTGGCAGGTGAGCCCAATAAAAGGAAAACTGGATGTTCCACAATATTGAGCAGGCCACAGTTTTCAAGTGACATGGGAAAGAAAATGGATCTCTCTGCTGCCGAAAAGCAACAAATAGTGCAATGCCTTGGGCAAGGGATGAAAACATTAGATATTGCACGAAAACTTAAGCGTGATCATCGTATTGTGAAGAGATTTGTGGCTGATTCTGAGCACAGGCGTGTTCACATAGATAAAGGCAGAATGAGGAAGGTTTCTGCCAGGCAAGTTCATCGGATTAAGAGAGCAGCTGCTAAAAAGGCCTTACAAACCAGCAAACAGATATTTGAAGCTGCTGTTGCCTCTGGAGTCCCTCGAACCTCAAGGTGTAGGATCCTTCAAAAGCTTGCTGTGGTGCATAAACCTATTTGGCCACCCATAAACAGTGCTCACAAGCAGAAACGGTTGCAGTGGGCCCAGACATACATGAAGACTAATTTTCAAAAAGTCTTGTTAACTGATGAGTGCTGAGCAACCTGGATGGTCCAGATGGATGGAGTGGTGGCCACCATGTCCCAACAAGGCTGGACATCAGCAAGGCAGTGGAGGAGTCATGTTTTGGGCCAGAATCATTGGAAACAGCTGGTAGGCCCCTTTAAGGTTCCTGAAGGTGTGAAAATGACCTCTGCAAAGTATATAGAGTTTCTGACTGAGAACCTTCTTCCACGGTACAAAAAGCAAAAATGTGCATTCAGGAGCAAAATCATCTTCATGCATGACAATGCACCATCTCATGCTGCAAAGAGTACCTCTGTGTCATTGGCTGCTATGGGTATAAAAGGAGATACACTCATGGTGTGGCCACTATCTTCCCCTGACCTCAACTATACAGAGAACCTTTGGAGTATAATAAAGCAAAATATCTATGAAGGTGAGAGGCAGTTCACATCAAAATAGCAGCTCTGGGAGGTTATTTTGACATCATGCAAAGAAATACAAGCAGAAACTCTTCAGAAACTCACAAGTTCAATGGATGCAAGCATTGTGAAGGTGATATCAAAGAAGGGTTCCTATGTTAATATGTAACTTGGCCTGTTAGGATGCTTTGGAGTTAAATAGCTTTTTATTTCAGTGAATGTGACTTCCTAATGCTTCAAATTCAAGAAATGAGCATTTTCAGTTCTTTCAAACATATCAAATGTTTAGAAACTCTACTGTGCCTAATAATTTGGAACAGCGCATTTAGGGTACCTTTACACGCGGCTACATTTCTAGGGTGGCTACAGGTAACTTACTGGTTGCAGTGAAATCATGGAGAGATTATTCCATTTGTACACAGCAACAAGATAGAACCTTGTCTCCATGATTTCACTGCAACCAGTAAGTTACCTGTAGCCACCCTAGAAATGTAGCTGCGTGTAAAGGTACCCTTAGAGTTTTTTAATTTTGAAGATTATACTGTTATCATTCATAGGTTTCTTTAATGAAATTTGATGTATACTCTAACGGGTGATGACTTTTATTATGCTGACTTTCATTTGCACCGACCATTTAGGAAAATCAGAGAAAAAGAACATTTGCATAATAATTTAGAACATGGTGTATGTGCACCTCGTGCCACCTCTGATCTATCAAAGCACATATTTTCCATAACCTAATTTTCCATAAGTTGTGTTGTAGTATCTTCCACTAAATCTTTTGTCGTAGATAGTTCATGGATCAGACTTGTTTTTTATGAAAAATCCTATACAGTCTTGATCAGGTTAAGATTTGAGAAATTTGAAGGCCATGTGAACTTTTGTAACAATGTTACCAGTGTGGCAGGGCATGGTATACTGCCTATGTCAAGAGGTGATGTACATGGTCTGCATCAATGTTTATGTAGGTGGTACATGAAAGTAAATAAAAAGACCCTTGCGTGACCATTACCCAGAACATCATACTGCCTCCACTAACTTGTCTTCTCCCAATGCTGTATACTGGTGCAACTTCTTCAACAGTTATGTATATGTATCTAGCCATTTTTTTTCACTGATTTAAGTGGGTATGGAGATATCCAAATCTATTTAATCCAATATACTACAGGATTTTCTCTTTTTCGATAGTTTTATTATGTATTAAAATGTCCTGTGTGGACTTGTGTCACAGTGTTCAGTGTAAACATACAAATTACATATAACCCTCCCCCACACCTAAAGAAAACACAATATCTATTGTATTATGGAAGAAATGGTGATCCCATATATGTTACCCAAACAGTACTGGTGTCACACTTAATCCCTATTGGAACTATCTGGACACTGAGTCTCCAGACTTTGAGCCAAATACTATTATTGGTCAGTCTGTCACACTTAGTCACTGTTAGTTCATATCACACGCGGAGTCCCCTAACTGTAAGTATATGAGGCCAGGTCTCCAAGTGATCAATAAACATCTATTATCATTCATTTAACATCCCCTTCATACAATAGACGATGTATAAACATATATGACCACAGGTTGTGGTCTTTTTCGCCCACATATATGTATCCAGCCATCCAAATAATGCAAAAACAGACTGCTTGCTTTAACCCCTTCCCGACATAGGAAGTTGTACAACATCCTGTGTTTCAGCCCGTTCCGACACAGGACATTGTACAACATCCTGGCAGATTTGAGCTGCTGCAGCTCCTGTGAGTGGGGTCACTCAGGTGTCACAGATGCTGCTGCTCTGTGACAGCCTGTAGTTGACCCCACAGGGGGTGGATTAACCCCCCCCCATGCCCAGGACCCCTCCGATTAGCAGTTTAAAAGTGAAACTGCCGATCGGAGGGAATCATAGGGATTCACCCCTCCAGATCTGATTGGATCTCTCCAATCAGATCTGGAGGGGTGGATCAGCAAGTTTCCTCCCCCTCCACAGCCCCCTCCAGCACCAAGACGTACAGGGCCCCCCCCCCAGTCCCCCCCAACCGCCCACCCTCCTGTATTATTATGTATATGCCGGCGGGTTGCACCCGCGGGTGAGCCCGTCGGTCACAGTGCCTGGTCCCCTCCTGCAGGTCCCCCCCAGGCAGCCCCCAACTCCCCCCTGTGTCCTGGCCCCCCCTCACCTCCTGCGGCAGGCTGCACACATCGGTGCACCCGCCGCCGTGCCCGCCCTGCCTCTGCCGCTGCGCCTCCTCTGCCGGCCGGTCGATGGCCACGCCTCCTCTACCGGCCTCCTCCTGTTGATCGGTGGATCGAGAGGGAGGTAAGTATGTATGTATGTATCTATGTATGTATGAATGAATGAATGAATTGATGGATGGATGGATGATGGATGGATGGGTGAATGGATAGATGGATGGGGGTGCATGCGTGGACGTGTGCATGCATGGACATGAGCGTACATGACCATGCGTGGATGTGAGTGTGCATAGACGTGTGCGTGCGTAGACGTGTGTGTGCGTTGTCGTGTGCGTGCGTGGATGTGTGCGTGGACGTGTGCGTGCGTAGACGTGTGCGTGCATAGACATGTGTGTGCATAGACATGTGCGTGCGTGGATGTATGCATAGATGGATGTGTGTGCGGACGTGTGCGTGGATGTGGATGTGCAAGCGTGGATGTCAGCGTGCGTGTGTGGATGTGTGCATGCGTGGATGTAGCAGTGCATGAGTACGCGTGCATGGATGTCACCATGCGTGAATGTCAAGCGTGCATGCATGGATGTGTGAATGTGTGGATGTCAGCGTGCGTGTGTGGATGTGTGCATGCGTGGATGTCAGCGTGCGTGCGTGGATATCAGCGTGCGTGCGTGGATGTCACCGTGCGTGAATGTCAGTGTGCGTGCGTGGATGTCAGCGTGCTTGAATGTCAGCATGCGTGCTTGGATGTCAGCGTGCGTGAATGTCAGCGTGCTTGCGTGGATGTCAGTGTGCGTGGATGTCAGCATGTGTAGATGTCAGCGTGCATGGATGTGTGCGTGCGTGGATGTCAGCGTGTGTGAATGTCAGCATGCGTGCGTGGATGTGTGCGTGCGTGGATGTCAGCGTGCGTGAATGTCAGCATGCGTGCGTGGATGTGGCGTGCGTGGATGTCAGCGTGCGTGCATGGATGTGTGCGTGCGTGGATGTCAGCGTGCGTGGATGTCATCATGCGTGGATATCAGCATGCGTGGATGTGCGTGCGTGCATGTGTGCGGGAATGTGTGCATGCGTGATGTCAGCGTGCATGTGTGGAAGTGTGCGTGCGTGGGTGTCAGCGTGCGTGAATGTCAGCATGCGTGCGTGGATGTGTGCGTGGATGTGTGCATGCTAGATGTCAGCGTGCGTGGATGTGTGCGTGCTGGATGTCAGCGTGCGTGGATGTCATCATGCGTGGATATCAGCATGCGTGGATGTGCGTGCGTGCATGTGTGCGTGCGTGCATGTGTGCATGCGTGGATGTCAGCGTGCGTGCGTGGAAGTGTGCGTGCGTGGATGTCAGCGTGCGTGAATGTCAGCATGCGTGCGTGGATGTGTGCGATGCAGTGGATCTCAGCGTGCGTGCGTGGATGTCAGCATGCGTAAATGTCAGCGTGCGTGTGTGGATGTGTGCGTGCGTGGATGTCAGTGTGCGTGGATGTCATCATGCGTGGATGTCAGCATGCGTGGATGTCATCATGCGTGGATGTCAGCATGCGTGGATGTGCGTGCGTGGATGTGTGTGTGCGTGGAAGTGTGCGTGTGTGGATGTCAGAGTAGCGTGACTGTCAGCATGCGTGCATGGATGTGTGCGTGCGTGGATGTCAGCGTGCATGCGTGGATGTCAGCATGTGTGAATGTCAGTGTGCGTGCGTGGATGTCAGCGTGCGTGAATGTCAGCATGCGTGGATGTCAGCTTGTGCGGATGTGTCGGATGCGTGCGTGGATGTGCGTGCGTGGATGTGCGTGCGTGGATGTGTGCGTGCATGGATGTGTGTGTGGATGTACATGGATGTGCGTGCGTGGATGTCAGCGTGCGTGCGTTGATGTGTGCGTGGATGTGGATGTGCGTGCGTGGATGTGGATGTGCATGCGTGGTTGTGTCCGTGGCAACTGGAAGAGTCTGGGTACAGCACGAGAAAATGGCGCTTCAATGAATGCGCCATTTTCTGGGGCGGCTGCGGGCTGCAATTCTCAGCATGGGGGGCCCAGAATGCTTGGGCCTCTCCATGCTGCGGATTCCAGCCCCCAGCTGCCTAGTTATACCTGGCTGGACCAAATATATGGCGGAGCCCACGTCATTTATTTTCTAGAATTAGTTCTAGAAGAAAAAAAAGGGCTTTGCTGTATTTTTGCTTGCTAGCCAGGTACAACGAGGCAGCTGGGGGTTGGTGGCAATCCGTAGCTGCCAAGTTGTACCTGGCTGGACCAAAAATATGGCGGAGCCCAACGCCATTTTTTTTCTAGAATTAGTCCTAGAAAAAAAATAAAATGGGCTTCGCTGTATTTTGGTTGCCAGCCAAGTACAATGAGGCAGCTGGGTTGCTGGAAGTCTGTAGCTGCCAAGTTGTACCTGGCTGGACCAAAAATATGGCGAGCCCAACGCCATTTTTTCTAGAATTAGTGCTAGAAAAAAAATAAATGGCTTCGCTGTATTTTTGGTTGCCAGCCAAGTACAATGAGGCAGCTGGGGGTTGCTGGAAGTCTGTAGCTGCCAAGTTGTACCTGGCTGGACCAAAAATATGGCGGAGCCCCACGCCATTTTTTTTCAAGAATTAGTCCTAGAAAAAAAATAAAAATGGGCTTCGCTGTACTTAGATGTATAGTGAACACTTTGAACCCCCAGGTGCTTCACAAATTGATCCGTTCCTTGGGGGTCTAGTTTCCAAAATGAGGTCACTTGTGGGGGAGTTCCAATGTTTAGGCACACATGGGATCTCCATACGTGACATGGTGTCCGCTAACAATTCCAATAGTTAGCAGACACCATGTCGCGTATGGAGAGCCCCTTTGTGCCTAAACATTGGAGCTCCCCCACAAGTGACCCCATTTTGGAAACTAGACCACCCAAGGAACATATCTAGATGCATAGTGAGCACTTTGAACCCCCAGGTGCTTCACAAATTGATCCGTAAAATGAAAAAAGAAAATTTGTGTGAAGAAAAAAGTACTTTTACCTTCTTACGGATCAATTTGTGAAGCACCTGGGGGTTCAAAGTGCTCACTGTGCATCTAGATGCATTCCTTGGGGGGTCTAGTTTCCAAAATGAGGTCACTTGTGGGGGAGCTCCAATGTTTAGGCACACATGGGCTCTCCATACGCGACATGGTGTCCGCTAACAATTCCAATAGTTAGCGGACACCATGTCGCATATGGAGAGCTCCTGTGTGCCTAAACATTGGAGCTCCCCCACAAGTGACCCCATTTTGGAAACTAGAGCCCCCAGGGAACTTATCTAGATGGGTGGTGAGCATTTTGGACCCCCAGGTGCTTCACAAATTCATCCGTAAAAATGAAAAAGTACTCTTTTTTTCCACAAACATTTTCTTTTAGCCTAAATTTTTTCATTTTCACATGGGGAACAGGATAAAATGGATCCTAAAAATTGTTGGGCAATTTCTCCTGAGTACACCGATACCTCATATGTGTTATAAACCACTGTTTGGGAGACTTTTTGAATGGAAATTAGCTCCAAAAGTCAAATTGCGCTCCTTCCCTTCTGAGCCCTGCCGTGCCCCCAAACAGTGGTTTATGACCACATATGAGATATCGATGTACTCAGGATAAATTGCACAACAATTTTTAGGATCCATTTTATCCTGTTGCCTATGTGAAAATGAAAGAATTGAGGCTAAAAAGACATTTTTGTTGGAAAAATTAAAATGACAATTTTTTCCTTCCACTTTGCTTTAGTAGTTTTGAGTAGCTTGAGGGGTGCAGTTTTTGGAATGTTGTCACTTTTGGGTTTTGTAAATTTTGCTGGAAAAATGAAAAATTGCTGATGAACTTTGAACCCTTATAACCTCCGAACAAATTTTTTTTTTTTTTTTTTCCAAAATTGTGCTGATGTAAAGTAGACATTTGAGAAATGTTATTTATAAAATATTTTGTGTTACATACCTTTCTGGTTTATTAGAATAAAAATTCATAATTTGAAAATTGCAAAATTTTCAAAGTTTTTGCCAAATTTTTTATTTTTTCACAAATAATAGTAAAAATTATCGACCTAAATTTAATACTAACATGAAGCCCAATATGTCACGAAAAAACAATCTCAGAATCGCTAGGATCTGTTGAAGCGTTCCAGAAATATTACCTCATAAAGGGACACATTAGGGTCAAAATAGGCCCGGGGTGAAGGGGTTAATTTCTCCAGTTATCAGTTTTTGATGCTCATGTGACCACTGTAGATGCTTTCCAAGACATAAAATCATTAACAAGATTGCTCTGCTCAGCTTGCATCTTTTTTCGTGGCCGCACCTGCCGCAAGTGCCAAAACCGCACTTGCCGTACCTGCCGCAAGCCCGCCTATACATTGTATGGGGCTTGCCGCAACTGTGCCACAAGTGCAGCCGGTATTCAGTAATCGCGGCAGATGCCGTTTTTTCACCGCATCTGCCGCGATTTCAAATAAACGCTAGTGTGAAAGCACCCTAATACACAACATGTGCATTAGAGCAAGTCACAGTGTGTAATAAGATTAACTATAGGGCAAGTAATAAATTTTGAAAATGAGATAAATGCACATCTATGTAGAAAATAGAAGATGGACCTCTCCGGGGTGCTGTCAAATATGATGTGCATTTCGGTTCCCCCTATGTAGGTGTAACTGAAACACATGTTATGGCTAGCGCCACCTATTGTTACCCTTATGATATATTGTGATTTGCTCTGACACATATGGTGTATGGCTAGATGCTGTTACCTAATTCTCCATCTTTATATTGTACTGCTTGGCATTATTATTTACTAGTAAAAAGGCCCAATGCAATTGCATCGGGAGTGCGGTGAAATGAATTGTGTGTATACAGGCGGGTCAGTGGGTAGCAGAGTATACAGGCGGCTCTGTGGGTAGCAGAATATACAGGAGGGGTGAGGTGAGGTGTGGCTGGAGGGGTGAGGAGAGATTCGGCTGGAGGGGTGAGGAGAGGTTCGGCTGGAGGGTTGAGGAGAGGTGGGGGTGGAGGGGTGAAGAGAGGTGGGGCTGGAGGGGTGAGGAGAGGTGCGGTTGGAGGGGTGAGGAGAGGTTCGGCTGGAGGGGTGAGGGAGGTCCGGCTGGAGGGGTGAGGGGAGGTCCTGCTGGAGGGGTGAGGGGAGGTGAGGGTGGAGGGGTGAGGGGAGGTGAGGGTGGAGGGGTGAGGAGAGGTGAGGGTGGAGGGGTGAGGAGAGGTGCGACTGGAGGGGTGAGGAGAGAGGCTGGAGGGTGAGGGGAGTTGGGGTGGAGGGGTGAGGAGAGGTGAGACTGGAGGGGTTAAGAGAGCAGAGGCTGGAGGGGTGAAGAGAGGGCGGCTGGAGGGGTGAGGAGAGGTGCGGATGGAGGGGTGAGGAGAGGTGTGGCTGGAGGGGTGAAGAGAGGTGCAGCTGGAGGGGTGAGGAGAGGTGCGACTGGAGGGGTGGAGAGAGGTCCGGCTGGAGAGGTGAAGGGAGGTGGGGGTGGAGGGGTGAAGAGAGGTGAGGCGGGAGGGGTGAGGAGAGGTGCGGTTGGAGGGGTGAGGAGAGCTCCGGCTGGAGGGTTGAGGAGAGCACCGGCTAGAGGGGTGAGGAGAGGTCCGGCTGGAGGGGTGAGAAGAGGTCCAGCTGGAGGGTTGATGAGAGGTCCGACTGGAGGGGTGAGGAGAGATGCGGGTGGAGCAGCGACATGACGGCTCGGCGGTAGGAAGTGGCTGCGTGCTGGGTAATCGCAACTGCCTTCAGACACATTTTGCCTACAAAATGTGTTCCTAAATCCGCATGCGGTATCCGGATTGCACCTTAATGTTGAATCTGGTGGCCGCATGCGGATATTCCCAGGCTTTCCTGCATGGGGTTTGAGGCGTGGAAGGAATTCGGCCAAAATCGGATTCTCCCGGATTGTCCCAGGTCCGGCTCAATCCGGCGCTCATTGAGTCCTATGTTATTGTTTGTCGGATTGCGCCGAATCCGGGTCAATCAGGGACAATCCGATTTTGTCCATGTTTTGAGCTGTGGTTTACAATCCGGGTGCGGCAACCGGGCAGCAATGACATTTGCGGTTGACATTTCAAAAACGGAATCCGGCTGAGAAAACTGAGCGAAAACCGTGGCAAGCATGATTTTTAACGCAGCAAGGGTCACCGGAATGCGGTGACTGGATATCAAGTTGTGCGAGCCTGCTATAGAATGGTTTCCTATGGGCTGCGGATACGGATCCAGTTTTGAGAATTTTGAAACATCAAAACTGGATCAGGTTCTGCAGTCCCTAATGCAGATGTGACCCTAGCCATCCTGAGCAATCCAGTTCCCGCATTGCGGATGCTAAAACCGCTCCGAAAACTGCAGCCTGCATGATTTTTCACGCAGGCTGCAGAGCCGGAGACGGACACCGGATTGCTTGTGAAGCAATCCGGGTTTTAGAATTGGCTCCTATGAGAAGTGTTTCTTGATTCGGTTTTGAGCTTTTTGAAAGCTCAAAACTGGTTCAGGTTTAAAAAAAAAAAAAAACATAGATGTGACCCCAGCCAAACACAGGATCTCTCACAGCACAGCAGGGATTCCTTTTTTACAGAAACAAATGGAGTCTAGATCAGATAAGGCAGACCTGTAGCTCTCACCCTCCATGTCCTGAACAGAACAGTAGATCCAGAAGTGAAACCACACAGCACTGAGAGCAGACAGAGGAGGGAGGAAAAAGCTGCTGAGAAGGAGGAGAGAGCTGCTGAGAAGAGTGCATAATTACATGACAGTTTAACACAGCCAGGACTAATTGTCTCTGCTTAAAATAGACAGGACTAATGCAGCAGCTCCCTGCAAGGTGTGAAGATGCTGATCACATGGAAACTACAAAGGGTAGAATAATGATTTTATATGTTTTTAAAAGGTCTGCCCAGGCACTATTCAAGGGTAACATTAGTATCATACTGAAAAATGACCTGACATGTACCTTTAAAATTCTGGATCACCTGCCTAAAAGGTGCTGTTAGATAATATAGAAGTAAAGCACAAAACTGCTGGAAAGATCTTTGACCTTTTACATTGATTAAATTGTGTATATTAGGATTTTTTAACAATTTTGACTTGATGCTATTTTGAATTTTTATTAAATGTGTTTCTATTCAAATTTTATTTAAGTCATGAAGCCATTTAAATCAACAATGTTACAGTTTTTTACTACAGATAATTTTAATGAATTTGTTAGAGAACTGCAAGTAGGGTCAATAACGCAACTAGAGGAATTTCATAGTTTCTTTCAAACACTGATATTGATGACCTTTCTTTTGGTGACATATCTAGACAGCAGAATTAGAGCTTATCATGCTATTTCCCTGCCCTTCAACAATGGTCTCATAATGATCCTCAGGACTAAGTGAGAAATGTGCTGGCAGAAGGACCGTTGTATTAGAAGATGTCGCAGCAGTCAGAAGAACCAGAGTACAGGTTTTTAGGGTAAACCAGAAAACTAAAAATCTAATATCAATAATCAGTATATTCACTGTGATACATTGTATATAACTTTTCAGGGAGTTATTTTTTAAATTAAATCTTTGCATTTGCTTTTAGGATAGAAATTACCCAGGGCCTTGAAGGGCAAGTCAATGGGGAGTCATGGTGCCATTTTACATTTTTAGGGTGCTAACCTTGACCTGAAAGGGACACAGGGAAATTATATATCAAGGGATACTGTTTCTATATCCTGCATGTTCGTGGATTTTTACTGTTTTACTAGATGATATGGACATTATACCAGTATATGCAGTTATAAGTAGTACAAATGAAAATAAGAAATGTAATATGTCTTATCAGGAAAAAATTGCACATTTCACCTTCTGGGTTGATCTTTCACTCTGGAATCATGGGTAAAATCTGTTTTCAGTCAAGACAGATTTTTCTTTCAGATTTCATAAAAAAAATAGTAGGTAATGCCTATCAAAGTGTAAGCAATTTTATAAGGTTGTGTAAAGGCCAACATGAGATACAATCCTCCAGCCTGGAATACTACCATAATGACGAAGCTATAACTTAGACTTATTTCTAAAGTGATGAAAAATCACTGACAATAGCATATTAAAGCCATAATGTTTATTGTAAATTTATAAAAGTGTACATAATATTATTTGAATGAAAATGAGATAAATAATAATGATATTTAAATAAGTAGGTACTGCAAATAGGGGACACAACCATGTAGGTAAACTGAGATAATGCATGTATAATATAATAACTGTGCCTTCATTTCCAATGAAATTTACATGAGTCTAGTGCAATTCAAGCAAAAACGTTTCATACAAATACAGGAATGATTAATGGGGCTACAATGGCAGATGCATACAGTAATTTATAAGTAAGACTATAGTAATATTTTCTGCAGAAGTAGCAACAATAAAAAAAAGAAAAAGTCCTATTTGCACCTATATTGGAAATGTGGTAGTAGTACTGGAGGTCCCTGTCACCCCAACGTACGTTTTGTTTAAAACTTCCTCAGGAGTTTTATGGTTTTTATTGTTGCTATTTATGGAGAATTTCTACTGTAGTCATACTCATAAATTACTGTATACATCCATATTTGAATTTATCTGGTTTCTCTAACCCATCAAGATCAGCTTGAATATAATTTCAATTATTCATCATTATATTCTAAAATAAATTTAGTCTTAACACATTTCCAGTAAAGAACATTTAAAGGAGGTATCCAGTTTAAAAAAATAATTTTATTGTCAAAGGACTCTTCTAAAAACTACGAATTGCTAAAGTGGACAACCCTTTAAAAACATTTTTTAAGAAGCTGTTGAAAGTGATCAGTGCATACAACATTACAACCCCATGCACTTACTGAAATGCGTTCATAATCGGCAGGTGCCCTGTTCATTAGAATAGGAGACATGAATGATATGAGTTAATCATGCACACATCTCAGAAGGTGCATAGGGACTAGAGTAACTAGAGATGAGTAAACCTTTGCAAGCTAATTTGCCCTTCACTAAGGAAGTGGAGAAACTCCAGTGCCACATTTAAGCAGCTTCCTCAAAGTCATAATTGCTTTCCAACAAGCTTTTAATATGACAAAGGGATTTGTGCCAGATCAGAACCCCAAACTACAGACCCTTTGTCATATTAAAGCTTGTTGGAAAGCGATTATGACTTTGAGAAAGCTGCTTAAATGTGGCACTGGAGTTTCTCCACTTCCTTAGTGAGGTGCAAATTTGCATATATCTGAGAGGATGGAGGTGGCTACAATCTCCTCACCTACTTCGCTGTCTCCATAAGGTTGATAGCAAGTTCCCAGACCTTTGCAAGCTAGAATTTGGTTTGATATGTTGAATTTACACTGTTTCGACGAACAGTTTGGCCAACAGTTCACAGAGCTTCTGAACCCCATTGAAAACAAAGGGAGGCAAAATCAAGCACCTACAAAAGCATCTTAAAAAGGCAACAAAAGCTACCAAGCAGGTTAAATTAGGGACAGACACCAGGAAAAGTGCCTTCTCTTTCCTAGAGTTAAAATGTTCATCATTGTGCATTATGGATGCATGGGACATGACCTGGCCCAGTATTCCAAGCTTTAGGTGTAGGCATAGTGCTCATATAGCCCTGCTAAATTCAGGAAACAGATAAGGAGACCCTAAAAAGAGTTTCAGGCCAAACAGAGCCTTTTTAGAGGAAACTGGAAGAATTTGAGATTCACAGGTTAAAGGCAAAAACTACCTTTTTAGCGGGAATCTGAAGGATTACAGAATCACAGGTTACCACAAAAACTATTGATAACACATATACCTACCCCCCTCTCAATTTCCCCCTCTCCCCCCACTCTACTCCCCACTTCTGTAAACTTCCATTGTTATAAACTACTTACTAACTTCTCTCTGACTTAACTCTTCGTTTGCAAGAAAATACCTGTTTGAGATCAGAATTTTATCTGCTTTAAGGCCACGTTACACAAACAGATATCTGTTCAGATATTGTCACAGATCTCTGGTTGCAGTGAAATCATGGACACATGGTTTCATTTTGTACACAGCCACAAAATGGAACAATGTGTCCATGATTTCACTGCAACCAGAGATCTGTGACCAATATCTGAACAGATATCTGTGTTTGTATTGTGGCCCTTAGGCGGCCGTCACACGCATCAATATAATGCACGATAAAACGCAGATCGCTTAAGCAATATCGTTTGTGATCGCTGCGTGCAATCAAGCGATTTTCCAATGTAAAATCGCTTGATCGTTAGATCGCAGATTGGTGAGCCAGAGCTCATATCAAGCGATAAACGCTTGAACAATCTGCCTCATCGTGGTGTGTGACACCACGATGATCCATCTCCCAGCGGCAGAGCCTATGCTGGGAGATGGTATCTATGGTAAACGTCGGGTTACTAAGCGCCGCGCGGCGCCTAGTATCGCGATGTTTACCATAGTTACCAGCGATCTCGCTGCTCCACATCGCTGGTGAGTCTGTCTGTGTGACAGCTCACCAGCGATGTGAGCGATATTGTTAGCGATCGCGCGTGCACGTGATCGCTAACAATATCGCTAGCGATATTGAACCGTGTGACGGCCGCCTTAGACACATTTAAGATTTATTTAATTAAATTGATGCTCAATTTACTTGTTTATCATTATAACCTATGTATAATATACTTTGTTACACTGTGTTATTCTTGCCTTATGCTATATTTATAACAAGAATGTTGTATAGATTTCTCCTTCAATGCTGTATTACTCACTTCTTATACTAAAATTCAATCAAAATTATTTGGAACACAGAATCATAGGTTACAGGCCAAACCAAATCTTTTTAGGGGAAACTGAAGGATTTGAGATTCACCGGTTACAGGCCAAACAAAGCCTTTTTAGGGGAAACTGAAGGATTTGAAATTCCCAGATTAAAGGCCAAACAGAGCTTTTTTAGGAGAAATTTAGGGATTTGAGAGTCATAAGTTCCAGGTAAAAAAACTTCATTTTTAGGGGAAACTGAACTATTACAGAACCACAGGTTTGTAAAGGCCAACCTGAGCCTTTTTAAGGGCAACTGAACGATTAGAATCATAGGTTACAGGCCAAACCAAACTTTTTTAGGAAAACTGAAAGATTACAGAATCACAGATTACAGGCCAAACAGGGCCTTTTTAGGGGAAACTGAAGGATTTGAGATTCACAGTTTACAGCCAAAAAAATGAATTTTTGAAAAAATGGAAGGATTACAGAATCATAGGTTACAGGCCAAACCGAACCTTTTCAGAGGAAACTGAAGGATTACAGAATAACAGGTAACATGCCAAACTGTGACGACCACCCGCTGTGAGGCCATGCTGCTGGCAAGGCAGCACACCGAGAAACCCTGAGACCCTTTACCCCTATAGAGGGATTTTACAGGGAATTACAGTGGAGCCCAGAAGGTAGCGGCCTGAGATGAGCAGCGGAACGGAGCATGAAGGTCGCCAGGAAGGGAACAAAAACTAGGATCCGAAAGCGTAGTCAGGAGTCCGAGTCAATCCGGGAGGGCAGCTAAGGTACAAAATCGTCAAGCCGAAGCAGGGTCAAAAATCCAGGCAAAGGTCAGAGTCAAAACCAGGAGGACAGCTAAGGTACCAAATCGTCAGGCTGAAGCAGGGTCAAAAATCCAGGCAAAAGTCAGAGTCTAAACCAAACACACACTAGATCACTGGGGAAACCTAGACTATATATATGGCGGACCTGCAAGATAGGCTCCAAGGTATTCGAAGGGCGCAGTTACCTCTCATAGGCTGGAGTTCACAGTCTGATGATCTCATCCGGACCGCCCCTAGAATCAGGCCCTAGCACCAACCACCCCACTTCTGACAGAAGAACGAAGGCTGCACTTATCAGATGCCTCTGCAGGACCCACTCTTCTGCACCCAACAACACCCACAAGGAGAAACATGGCAACAGGAACACCTGCCACCGAGTCCAACGGCGACATGACACAAACAAAGACTTTTTAGGGAAAACTGAAGGTTTTGAGATTCACAGGTTACAGGTCAAACAGCCTTTTAAGAGGAAACTAAACAATTTGAGATTCACATGTTACAGGCCTAACAGAGCATTTTTAGGGGGAACTGAAGGATTACAGAATAACAGGTTACATGCCAAACAAAACCTTTTTAGGGGAAACTGAAGGATTTGGCAATCCCTTCCGGTATGCAAAAACTTATCTTTGGCAACTCACACAGGTTTACAAATTATACTTGTTCTCAGTACAAAATGTAGGGATGGGTACTCTCGCCCTCCTATTTTAGCTACAAAGTTATGGAGTAGCTAGCTATCTAATTGCGTGAATTTGTATGAATAGCAGCATGGAGTGGCAGCAGCACTGTCTCTAACCAGTAACACTCTGAAAGTGGCAATGATGGTAAATGGCCGCTTCTTATATCCCTTGAGACATGTGACTTTGGCAGCCAATGAAAGAAGCCAGCCAATAACACAAGCCATTGTGTCTTCAACTTGTGGATGTTTTATGTGCCCTGATTGGTTGCAGACCAGGAACATCCACATAGAAAATCCCGGCAAAAAAATGGAGTCTGATGCTACTCTAACCTCTCCACACTCCCTCCGTTCATTAAAGATGTCCTGCCCGCTATCCTACACTGTCAGAAGGTAGGATAAAAACATCACTTAAATGCAGTAATGCTTTTTGAAAGCCAATCACTCTCCAAACAAATCAGTGTTTGCCAACTTTTTGGGAAATTGCTCGGGTCTGGCGAACCCAAACATGATCTGACATGTTCGTGACGAATTAAAAAATTGTGAACATTCGAGTACAGTTCGCTCATCACTAGTCCTAATGTTATCTGCACTTATGCAGAAATTTGTTGCTCTTGACAACCCTTACTAAGTAGTACCTATGAGTGGTTAGCCATAATTTATTTATTTATTTTAATAAAAAAGGACTATCACATAGGTAGTCTTTATGGTTCAATAGGTTTTATTCATCTATATAGTAATTGGTAAATATTTATTAAAATCATAGACTGTATTTGTATACTTGAATAGAGAACTAGAAACAGAACAATATCACACAGCAGCGATTGGGGGTAGGTAACAAAGAAAACACCATAAAACATAAATTAGGACAACACATTAGGAGACAAAGGTATAAAAAAAAGAGAATGCAATTTCAAGTAAATATATGCTTAAATCAATGCAATATTTAACATGTACTGGTTAAATTAGGGCTAAAGTCTGAAGAACTACTAAAAGAAGATCATGGTAATAATGTCCCCATATATTCATGAGACTCAGAACGAAGCCAGTCAATTGAAATTATTAAATCTTTCATCCGTATCAATAGGTCCACAGATTCAACCCATTGGTGCTTTGGGTGGGTGGAAGGAGGGTAGATGATTAAAATGTCTAGGTAGAAGGTGAAGTTTTTACTATCACTGATGCCAGCACCAAGAAATGCGTGGGATTAGGGGCATAGGGAGCAGGATTATGGGCATTGGGAGCAGTGCATGGGGGCAGGATTATGGGCATTGGGAGCAAGATTATGGGCATTGGGAGCATGATTATGGGCATTGGATTATGGGCATGGGGAACAGTACATGGGGAGTGGAACTATAGGCATGGGGAGCAGTGCATATTCAGTTTGGATTTACATACACTTGACTCAACACTGAATTTTATGAAGCTTACATCAAGACAGCTGGAGAAGCTATAGCAATAAAAGTTACAAATCCTGAAACGGATGCCCAAGCCCATTTTAATATACCATTAGTATTGTTCTAGAAAATCTACTGCAAAAAACTGAGCCAGAGCATGAACTGCTATACATGCAAACCATGACTAGACCACAGAAAACTGCAACTGAGCCAAAGCACAATGGAAAGGTTATAATAAAAAGCAAGGGCTAGTAAAAAAAACTGTATAAAAAAACAGGGTACTTAGTTAATACGATTTTTGCAAAAGATGTACAAAGCCATTCTACCAATACCAACACCCTGCATTCATGAGGTATAATCAATGCAAGATTGTGCGGATGGTGGATAAAGAACCTCGACTAACATCCAAACAAGTTCAAGCTGCCCTGCAGTCCGTGGGTACAACAGTGTCAACCCCTACTATCCATCGGCATCTGAATGAAAAGGGACTGTATGGCAGGATACCCAAGAAGACACCACTTCTTACCCCGAGACATAAAAAAGCCAGGCTGGAGTTTGCCAAAACCTACCTGAGAAAGCCTAAAACGTTTTGGAAGAATGTTCTCTGGTCAGATGAGACAAAAGTAGAGCTTTTTTGGCAAAGGCATCAACATAGAGTTTACAGGAGAAAAAAAGAGGCATTCAAAGAAAAGAACACGGTCCCTACAGTCAAACATGGCGGAAGGTCCCTGATGTTTTGGGGTTGCTTTGCTGCCTCTGGCACTGGACTGCTCGACCGTGTGCATAGCATTATGAAGTCTGAAGACTACCAACAAATTTTGCAGCATAATTTAGGGCCCAGTGTGAGAAAGCTGAGTTTATCTCAGAGGTCATGGGTCTTCCAGCAGGACAATGACCCAAAACACACTTCAAAAAGCACTAGAAAATGGTTTGAGAGAAAGCACTGGAGACTTCTAAGGTGGCCAGCGATGAGTCCAGACCTGAATCCCATAGAACACCTGTGGAGAGATCTAAAAATGGCAATTTGGAGAAGGCACCCTTCGAATATCACGGACCTGGAGCAGTTTGCCAAAGAAGAATGGTCTAAAATTCCAGCAGAGCATTGTAAGAAACTCATTGATGGTTACTGGAAGCGGTTGATCGCAGTTATTTTGGCTAATGATTGTGCAACCAAGTATTAGGCTGAGGGTGCCAATACATTTGTCTGGCCCATTTTTGGAGTTTTGTGTGAAATAATCAATGTTTTGCTTTTTGCTTCATTCTCTTTTGTGTTTTTTCATTGAAGACAAATTAAATGAAGATAATAATACCAAAGAATTTATGATTGCAATCATTGTCAGGAAGAAACTGAGTATTATCTGACAGAATTGCAGGGGTGTCAATACTTTTGGCCACAACTGTAGCTAAGAAATCATATTACTTTGGAGTTAAATTAATTAAATTTGTTACAAGTACTAGCATGGTGTTTGATATAACATTCACATATTTTTACAATATTGTCCTTGTTATTTTTAGCAACTGATTGAATCTTCTTGGGAGATGAGGGGTGTGATGAATATTGGTACGAAATATTCCCCATATTCCATCCAGGAAGCAATTTGAAGACACATCTCACTCACAAGGAGAGAAGCCCCCACCCTTGCACTGGCAAATGGTAGAGTAATTAGTATGTAGATGAAAGCTGATGTCCACACAGCAGGACCCATCCTTAACTTTGATGTGGTAATTAGGTAGAGGTATGGGGCTTCCTCAGAACTGGAGTCATGCCAAAAGGTAACACGTCCAATATCCTGTAAGGCCAGTGGCAGAGGGAATCCAGGCAGACAAGAAGGCACCGTGACTATAACATTAATATTTCATGAGCCGTGCTGCCTATGAACATGGCAAGCGTAGATCCATGATCGTGACATCTAGGCGGTGACAAGCATGGTATTCACATGGATGTAGGATAACTGTAAGCCATCTAAACAGGATATTGGCTACTTGGCGGCACTCAGAGTAGGCATGTTTCCCATCCAGACGAAGATAAAATCATAACTAAAAATATGAAAGTATTATCTTCTGTCTGCGATGCCCATGGACCCGGCTAGGGAACATCATAGAATTCGGGTGTCCATATCTCCCCTCAGAGGGGTGGGAGTTGTGAGACATCCCAGAGGTGTGAGATGGGTGGAGACAGGGGTCAGCCCATAATGTATAAAAATCATCTGCCCCATCTCCACCTTGTATTTCTTCTGAATGGGCATTTTTCCACCAAGGCCAGAGATTACCCAAGGAACAGATTGGTGCCACGCCGCCCTTGTGGTGCCATCAGCACTAAGGTAACTGCTCACATGTGTATGTAATTCTGTGTATTCCATTCCTCCTTTATTGGCATATCTGACTGTAATATTTGTAACATCTGCATAATAACTGTAAATATTAATATCTAGTGTACCATTAGGGTGATTAAATATATAAATTTAATCTTGAGTTGCTCTTTTTATCTTGATCACGATTCCCACGTCCGTGTGCTCATATAACGCTACCTGGGTTGGTTTCTGACCCAATATAAGCCCGACCACGGACCGGACTTATATTAAAGAGAAGCTGGTGGCAGCATTTGTGCGTGGGGTTATTCAGGGCCTCTGGCAGTGACGGGGTGGAGGAGATTATATGTGCTTCTAGCTGCGGGCTAGAAGGCATATACCACACTCACTGAGAGGTGCCTTAATAAACCAGCACAGGCAAGGCAGCTGCGGCCCTTCTTTATCCTCAGGCAGTTCTCTGACTGACCTGGGTCTAACAGGAGGCGCTGTGGAGCTGCCAGGTTCGGAGGCCGATTCACCACAAGGGGGAAGAGTATAAGGGCACAATAGTTATAGGTCATTAAAGGAGCATTACCATTATTCCTTTAGTCATGGCTACAACATATATTGTTATATTCATAAAAATAATTGCATTATGGACAGAAAGGCTGTTATAAGTAGTTATAGATGACTTTACAGCTCAAGAGGAGACTATATGTTGGACCAGTGTAAGTAATAAACTTTAATACCAAAGAAATGTGAAATAATTGTCTTAGAACACAATCATTTTGGTACCATATGTAAGGTCAATGGTGTTATAATGCTAGCAGTATGGCAAGGAGCTCTCTATAGAGCCATGGTGTTACTAGTATAAAGGAGAATTGCACCCCAGAATATAATTTTTAATTAATTTGCTGCACAAAAATTATTATGTTTTCAATGATAATTATTAGTCATAAATACACTGACCAAGTACTGATATTTGTAGTCTAATTAAAAAGAGCCAACCATTACGTTTTCAATAATGATAATAAAATGGCTTGTTAATTGTAAATTATTAAAATAAGCCATCGTAATCAACATCATCATTAACAGCCAGCTGTGCCCGGTATTACAAAGCAAAAATCGCGTATAAGTAATTTACTCTTACTAAACATAAAAAATTGAATAGCTGCATATTGTGCTAATACATAGCAAATACGATATTAAATGAACACAAAATACAAAGTGGATACAGAATATAGACAACAGAAGATGGACTGACATTCAGTGATCATTATATTCAATACCGGTGTGGGCGTGACCTGGGAGCTTATGGCACAGGTCGCATGATCTAGGAGCTTCTGCGGGCAGATCCTGTAATCGGCGCTTGGCAGCAGATAAACGGCTCTTTCACCAGTCCAAGCAGCCTAAGACCCAGCCGGGGACATCACCATGACGAGAGCCTCCTCCAAAAAGCCTGGTGAGGCCCAGAAGGTAACGGACTTTTTTGTGATGGAGAGGCTGCCGGAGCCCTCCTCCCACATGGCGCCAGCTCCAGAGTCCTTATTGGCTTCCTCGCGCGCCTCCCGGAGCCCTGCAGCATGCTCTGACAGGGAGAATGACGAGGCGCCGATCACCCAGAGCTATTGCGGGGTCTCCCTGGCTCCCTGAGCAGATCCCTGCAGGAGGACCTCAGGGGGTTGCTTGGAGAGATTAGAAGTGATATAACCTCACTGGGGTTGCGTACTCACCATATTGAAGAAAAGATGGTGGAATACGCCTGTCACGGTGTAGTGGAACTGCTGGTGAGGGAATGATAGTTGCAGGCAGGGTGACCAGGGAAGACTGGTCTGACCCTAGTCTAGGAACCCTGAATGGCCCTGATCCCAAAGGTATCTCTGATAGTGAGAAGGTTCGGGCCTCCAGCCTCTCCCTAAAACTCCTCCACCAGCCCTGTGCTATTCCCACTCACCTCCCTCCACAGAACTGGGATACAGCAACTCTAAAGGAAAGGTCATCAGCCACACAAACACACAGGTCAGCACAGGCATAGAATGAGACTCTATCAGCAGCATCACCTGGTGGAAGGAGAAGGTACTTAAAGGCTAGGGGAAGGGCAGTTCAGGTGAGTCACACATTAACCCCTCAACCAGCAGTTGAACCTAATAGTGAATGCATTTCTGGAGCACAACACAGGAGGCAAAGATCTTCACAACTATCAACCTTGCAGCTCTTGAAGACAAACACATACACAGCAGTATCCAGCAATGTCAGCGCCATCTAAGCGCGTGACAACGCCTCTGCCCATAATAACCTGGTCAATGATTAAGGTGCAATGGAGAGGGATACAATTAAAATGCAGTGTAAATTGTGGGACATGGAGGATAAGCTGAGACGCTGCAATATACGTGCTCGTGGTATTGCTGAATCGTCGGGAGATTCGGACTTGCCGGCTACGGTGACATCCTTTCTGCAGCATGTTTTACCTGAGGCCCCTATAAGTGATTTGGGCATTGAAAATCTGTACAGAATTCCCAAACCATCCCACATAAACCAAGCTCTCCATAGAGATGTACTTGTTTGTTTACTGAACTTCAGAACCAACGAACTTTCTATGCAAGCTATAAGAAGGAATCCCAACCTCCCTGGGTCCTTTACTGATCTTGCAATATACCCTGACCTCTCTGCTGGAACTCTGGCCAAACATAGAGAGTTTGCTCCCTACTGTAAGATTTTGAGAGAAAAGGGAGTCCTCTCCCCAGTGAGAGTTAAATTCCGTTATAAAGGAACTAACTACACTTTTCAGTCTCTAAACAGTTGGGGAAGGCTCTGAAATCTTGGAATCTACTTCAAGAGGTTGAAACATCTCCTCCCAATTCTGGCTCCTGCATCCAAGCCAAATCTGTTGTCGCGGACTGGGAAAATGTTGTCTGAATGTCGCCCGGATATGTCTTTCTTGGGTCTCTTCTGGGACTCTCTAAAGGAGTATCATTTAGCTTCCATCTGGGTGCCTTTGCACACCTAGATTCTGCCTAAGGGATCTTCACTCTGTAAGTCTGTGACTTTACATCTTCCCAGTCAGTTTGACCCCCACTTTAGGCATTGGCCATGTATTGGGTTTACATATTTGTTCTTAGTTGCTGTTTTTTCCTCCCCCTCCTCCCTCCTGCTTCCTTCTACTTCTCATCTCCCCTTTCCTCTCTTAACCTATCCTGCCTTCTCTTCTCACTCATGTTTGTCTTATAGATCTGTGCTCCCTAAAGATGAGTGTGAAAGTAGTTTCATTTAATGTAAGGGGCTTACACTCCCCTGTGAAACGATCATTGCTTTGAAGAGAAGCGTGCAAGTCTAAGGCAGATATTTTGTGCGTTCAAGAGACTCACTTGCTCCAAGGGGATAACCATAGATTGAACCACTGCCTGTTTACCAACGTGTTTTTTGCTAATCACTCCACCAAAAAAGCAGGAGTTGTGTATTAATCAAGAACTCGGTTCTGTTTCAGTTTTTTAATCTACCTGCAGACCTCTCTGGTAGATTTATTATTTTGACTTGTTCTCGCTCAGGTGTTGTTGTAACTATTGATAATGTTTATGTGCAGAGTAATTCTCAATTGAAATTCATAAGTACATTTCTTAAAAAAGCCCTAGAGGAGGCCCAAGGTATGAAAATTATTTGTGGGTATTTTAACCTCATCCCCGATCGGGACTTGGACTGTTTGGCTGCGCCTCATGTAGAGGACGAGAGTTGGGGCCTTTGTGCCTTGAGTTGCACATACATGATGTCTGGCGATACCTTAATGCGGCAGAAAGGGATTACTCCTTCTTCTCGCACAGACACAGGTCCTACTCCAGAATTGATTATTTTCTAGTGGATAGCAGTTCTCTTTCTGCCTGTGTCTGTGCAGAAGTGGGACTGATCACGTGGTCAGACCATGCCCCGATTAGCCCAGAAATAGCTTTGGAGTGTTGCCTGTCCCCTCCGCAGAGTTGGAGATTGAACGCTGGCCTATTAGCCAATCTGGGGGTTACTGAAGAGGTTAAAAATTGTCGACTGAATTTTTTAAGATTAATAACAACGGAGAGGTGTCTGATGAGATTCTTTGGGCTACGCATAAAGCGTTCGTCAAAGAGGTTCTCCTACAAAAAGCATCCCATATTAAAAAAGCAAGGGATAAACAAAGATCGGACCTCCTCCTATGCCTCCAACAACTTGAAGTGTTGACTAAAACTAACCCTACTCCTCAGGGATCTATCCAGATTATGCAGGTTAGATTCCAACTTCGAGCATTTCTACTGGCTCATCGTGAAAAATACCTTAGGCGCTTCAAAACCTTGTTATATGCATCTGGTGATAAAGCTGGAAATCTGCTTGCCAGAAGAATTAAAAAAAGAGAAGCCAGAAATATAATAGAAAAGATGGTTGATGCTAGCGGTAAAATTGTGGAAACTTATTAGAAATAGCAGCAATGTTTTCCCATTATTACTCGCAGCTTTACAACCTTAAGGAAGAGCCCCTTACCCCACAACCATTCCAGGAGGAGATAGAAGTGTTTTTTTGGCAGGTTTGACCTTCTCTAAGGTAAGAGGTCGAAATGGAACTCTTAAATGCACCTTTCTCGGCACAGGAGGTGGAAGCGGTAATTTAGGTCTACTGAGCGTCACTCAGCTTCCGCCCGGACAGGCTTCCGAATGATTATTACCGCTCCTTTCCCCATTTATTTGCTCCATATCTATCCAGAACATTTAGTCATTGGCAGAACTCTGGATCAATTCCTTCCCTGAACTTAGAGGCTACTATTGTAACAATTCCCAAGCCAGGCAAATCTTTGGATTCTCCTGTTAATTACCATCCCATATCCCTCCTCAATTGCGATGCTAAGGTCTTCTCTAAACTTCTGACAAATAGGCTCTTTGAGGTGGTTTTGGGATTGGTATGTAGCGCCCTTGCGACCAGGGTGGCCACACAGGGAACTGCAGCCAGGCAGAAGGTTTGTGCAACAAACACCCTCACAGCACACACACCCACAGGAGCACAGCACCCAACCCGGAGCCCGGAACTCTAGGAGGGCAAGGGGTGGTGGGGTTTAGAGGAAAGTTGGTGGGAAGGAAGGAAGGTCAGGTGACACATAGTACAAAAAGAGGAAAAGAGGAGGAAGGAGTTAGTAGGCCAGAGTAGGCTGAGAGGAAAAGACCAAGCAGGCAGAGTGAGCCGAACAGCCAAGACCAGACAGACAGTGACACATCCCGGTGGGATTGGGCTCACTGTAGACGCAGAATCCACAGAGACACTGTTCCATGGAGAGAAAGCTCGTCCATAGCCGGCATCCCAAGGGAGTGTGAGGTCAGAGACCGGACCAGTATCACCGGGTCCGAGGAACACGGTAGAACTGACCAACTACAGGCAAGATAGATTTCCTGACTGCATCTGGAAGTCACACGGGTTAGAAGGAGCCTGGTAACACTTTGAAAGACAGGGTTACTGCAGGCTAGGCTAACACCAGAGTGTCAGCTCTGAGGGGGACTGAAGTTACACACCGGTTCTCCAGACAAACCGGTGGGGAACACAGATTCCAGATCCGTGTTCCCACTACAGGGTTGGAGGCTCAGTAGCATCAAAGAGGACCCGGCTTACCACCCACAGACATAGGGGGAAGCTACATACAAGGGGCCGAGCTGCCGTCATACAATCCGCTAGAAAGAACAGAGAGAAAGAACAAGCCTGAAAGGACATATAGAAAGAGTGAGGGGCCTCGAGCAACAGCCTGGCTGCAGAGGGTTCAAGTGTCCGGAGTTAATGAAGTTGTGAATTGAACTATACCGTGAACTGTGTTGTAAACTGCTTGCACTGAAGAACTTGAGAGTAAACCCGGTGAACCCTGCTTCAGTTTCTGTGTCTGATTTCAGGTATACTGAACTGTGCATTACACCTTTTACCCTGCCAGGAGCAGCCCGACCTGCGGCGGCTCATCATCCAGCTGCAGCCCATCCATCCCTTCATCCTCCTGGCAGAGCTGCGCTGCAGCGGTGGTCCCATCACTGATCACAACCCGTGGGTGGCGTCATGACAAACTATCCCTGTAAATACCCATTTAACTTGTGAGAACCTGGGACACGGTCCGGACAAAGACAGCCGTGATATCCCAAGCAGTATCCCGATCCGGCACCGAGTACCCCATCCCAGTGGGCTCCATGAATATTACCTAGCCTTGGATAGTCAGAATAAAAGTAAGACCCTGAATTGCTGGTATATTTGGGCCTCCCACCCTCTGGCCGCCCCGATTCCCCAAAGATAACCATCATCCTACTTTCTCTCATTTACTACAATTCTCTCCGAGGAAAGGTATTACTCTTTCTTTTTGGCAGGCTACTCCTACTCCCTTGTCCTCCTCCTTTTTCTTTCCTCTTTTGTACCTTTTGTGTTTGTATCTGGGCTATACTTGTTACGTTAATTTCTTGATTTTGAGCTGATGTAGGTATTTTAAAATTTCTTCAATAAAAATGTAATGTTGAAAATAACTTATATTCAATACCAGATGTTAAAGGAACTCAGGAGAAGTACCGGTATACTGTATTTTACAATAGTAGAATGTACAGTCTGTGCTATAAAGTTGACAAAATCCTAAAAAACTAACAAAATTGTACATAAAAACTGAAGTCTATTATGAAATAAAAAACAAACAATTTTTTTTAATGTACCCTGGTTACCAACGTTCTCTCGCTTACCCCAGCCTATCAAAATACAGTAGCATGACCTCGACATCGTGGAAAAGAATAGTTGTCTGGCAATTTTTTCCTCTGACCACTTGGTCTGAAAAAGGTTGGTACTCCACACTGCCTCATTGCATAACATTAATCCAAGTGCGATCCGATCTTTTCACGGATACAAAAATACGGTTATCTGCATCAGCGCTTAGCCTAATAAGACCCCATACACAATAAATTGTTGTTCGTTAAACTATGGTTTGGCTGTCAGCTATCTCTCTCTACTCTACTTACATAGGATTGTTAAGTGAACATGCCAGATGTTTGCTACTCTCAACATCAGATGTTGGGCATAGTCATGAGGTCTCCATACCATTAGACGGTCCACAAAGCCTGCTGATATTAGTTGGTTCAAGCAACGTTAGTCTAATGTGTATAGTGGGCCTTTACTTCCAAATACTAAGTCACAGTCATCACTTTGCAGTAGTAGAGAGGCGCACAAGCCTCTCAAAACTTTAAAAGTAATGACAATTTGAGCAGCAAGATCTGGGACAGACTACTATTAACCTCTCCCCTCTCTTTTTTTTATCTACATCAATGAATTTCATATGAACCTCATACAATGTAGAATGAAATACTGAAGAGTTGAATTCACACATAAAGATTCCGGTGTTGGAATACATTTCCCAGGCTGGAGGAATGCTAAAGAAACTTGGCAGCATTCTCATATTCTTCCTGACAGATCAAAACATGGCCCTGACCAGACATCGGAGGAAAAGACAATAAAGAAGAGGGAGGAGGGAAATGCAGAGATGGGGAGATGCAAGGAAGGAAAGAGGATCCCACATCCTGGCAGGAAATTCTTAAGCTGGGAAAGACGCACAAGTCTAAGATGACAAGGAGTGACTGACTCTCAGGGGAGCTCCCTCCTGCTGTATTCAGCTGAGTTACAGGAGTGACAGTGAGTGCTTACACAGAATAGTGGACCTGTAGGAACTTTCCCATCATAAGTCACCAAATCCCATTCTCCTATATTGGCTGCTTAAGATTGTAACCAAACGCATAGCTATGCAAGGCATGACCACAACTCTTTCATGGATCCATGCAGAATATTATTATTATGTCTGCACAGACATGCAGATGTTCACTGACATAGCAGTAGGGTTGGAAATACATTTAATTCAGGACTGACATCAAAGTTTATTTTCTTTAGAATTACAAAGATAGTATTAGTCTGATAGGCATGTTTGTTGGATCGTTTGCTTACTGGACCTGACATAAAGAAGTGCTGGCACCGCCATAACTTGTGAAATGCTATGTTTTAATGTGGCACATGTAATGTAATATTTACATTACAATGAATGTAATATGTAAAATACATTTTGCATTTGAAGGAAAGGACCATATTTACTTTTGTCATAAATGACCAGGATGTTAAAAGGAAAATAATAATTTGACCCTTTTACATCCAGGGTTAAGGATCAATTTTCTGACTAGCCCTGTGGCTTAGCATTAACGCTATGTGCTTCTGGAACAACTTCTAAGTTATAAGTGCACCATTAAAATATTATTATTATTATTACTAGCTGTGAGCCTGATTCTAAAGA